>NBZA01001766.1:2299-17339 GCA_003054995.1 Aleochara bilineata
AACATTTCTCATTTTGAGCAATTTCAAGGCTTAATTAAAGCATAATACTCGAGAATGTTTATGCTATCAGTCTCATTATCCTGGACTCCGATGAACGTTTTAATTGCGGCGTATAATTTCATTTTTAGAAAAATACACTCTAGCAGCGTGGACAAATTGTGAATACAGAGCCTCAAAAGTCTTAAAAGTAATCAAGTAAATAAGTACATTTAAAGGAGAATATGTATTAAATTTGCCGACACTTTACTCTCACAACTAGACGTAATGTTCGAACCCAATTTGTGAACTTCTTCAAGTGTAAAGTGGACGCTCAACAGCCCTTTCTTACGCGCTTGGCCTGAACTTCGTCGATTTTAATTAAGGCAATCCAAAATCCAATAAAATTAGTCGTATTTGCTAAATATATTACGACGGCCGTAATTAATTTCATTCATGTCGAGAGTGCTACACGCGCCTACCAAATTAAACGCTATTGAGTTCTCCTGCTGTCAATGAAAATGTTTCCTAACACATATTATTGATAGATTATAGACGGTTTTCTGTTCAAAGGTTAATTAAATTTTAGCCCACAGGCTACACATGTTTCTAAAAGTAAGAATTTTACAGATGTTAAACATACATATGTACAAAGTCTTTATATCAATGTAATTCGGCAACCGATTATCCAAATATAATTGCAATATAAAAGGAATTAAAAGCTAACAAACGATTTAACTTGCACCAAAATATTCCATTTGAAACACTCGGTTTGCTCTGTTCAATGAAAAAGTTACTGGGAACGCTAACTAAAAGTTCCAAAAGCAACAGGTTGCTTCCTAAAATTTTATATTTACTCTGTACCTTCCCTTATTTTGTTTCAGAAATAAACAATAAATACACAATAAGATTTAGCTACTAATTAAACATTGATTAAACCTGTTACTAACAAATTGACTAATTACATTAATTAATAACAAACATTAAATGAAAGGCAATTAATTAAATCAAAACGCTGCAAATTATCAGATAACCTCATTAGGTAATTGCATTTTTTGCTGATGCAATAACAGCCAGGCCAGAAACATGTCGTAAACTAATTGAATTTACTACTTTTTGTTAGTTAATTAAATTGAAGCACGCGGAAAAACTCGATGCCTCTTGTACTTAGTAGTTCCCAGTAACAAAGAATTTCATAATCCAGCAGCGCTAATCTAGCAAAAGCGCACAAAGTTTTCCTTAAGATAAATTGCTTAATTGGATGAAAAATTAAGTTACGGCATAAAATTTATCTAATTTGAAAAGTTCGCAGCCAATAATTCTACCTGTTAATGATTAGAGAATTAGTTTTCAGCATGCAGCATTACTCGACTTAGATCTAAGCTAATCGTGATTCAGCTTTGTGCTTGTCAATTACATACCGCTGTCTTGGATGAGCTGAACATGCTGTGAGTATGCCCCTCGGGCATCAACTGGTGCACAATTAAGTTCGTTTTCCTGCTTTGCTACTGCAGCACTAGCAGCAAAATACGGTACGTGCATCAGTCTGCAGTACGTGTCCTTCGTACAGGCTATTAAGCGCCTCGCCTTCGAGATTAATATCCTATTGCTAAAGCGCAGTAAAATTGCAAATCTGCAGCTCAGCATCTACGTGCCTAGCTTCCCAAGATTCTGACCTATCCTTGCTAAACCTGTATCACTTACTCTTGCACTTAATCAGCTTGAAATGAAATCAATTTTATTAGGTTTTAATTCCTGTTAGTATATATAAATATTGATCATAACGTGGGAGGAGAGAAATCAAGTTGAATCGAGAATAATAAAAATTCCACGCCACGCTCGACCAGCGTACGAGAGCTGCAAGTTTTAATTAAGCTGCTGTCGGTGTGCGCGATTAAAATAAACAAAAGCAGTCGCGGTCATATCCTCATTTATTCGTTGCCGCCGGCACGTGGCATGAGCGGAGAACGTAAGCACAACAATGTTGTTCCAAGATTAAGTCATTCGCTTCCCTATCGCTACGCTTCGGCTGTTATAATAAAAGTTTAATTGCGATTACTTCTAACATGCAGACAGGGCAGAGCAGAGGGCTGAGCAAGACGTCACTTCACTTGAACCCTCATAGGACTGAGTGACTGACAAGGTGAATGCAAAGACGGCAACTCGCGCAGTTGGTTGATTGACTTTCTTTCGTAACGTTTTCATCCTTCTGAAATTCCTTGCGTTCCCCGCCACGCTGCGAGATGTCATTCTGATGACTTTTCAAGCGTAAGCACTTTCATTTGAATGTAAATTTTATTTGAATTTGATTTTTGTTTCGAGAATAAAAAGGATCAAAAGGAATCAAATGGGGAATTTCTTGAGTAAAAGGTCTTCATAATGTTCTTTTTATCTCGATCGAGATGGGTTTTGTCGGTTAAGAATGTTTTCAGCGCTGTGGTCATTGATTTATTACCTAATATATTATTTAATGTTTTTATACTAATTTTGTCTTGTAATTTCACGCTATTATAGGCAATTTCGTAATATATAGGTACATAGGTACGATGTGCTTGTATCTTAACAGATTTCTTTTACTGGTAAGGATTTCACGACTCATAAACTGCGCTAATGGTATTTTTATGCACCCAAAGGACGAATGTCTTTGCTAGATGGTTCAATATTAAATTCTATATCACTTGCGACTCCTGTCCTCAAGGTTAAATATAAGACGAAATTTCAAGTTTTATTATTTACAATCAAACGCCAAAAACATACCTACAAAATTTAAATATTTTTTTGTATTGGTATTTATTCTAGAATATATGTGAAAATATAAAAAAATATGCATGTTTTTGATGTGGTTTTCGTTTACAAAATGCATGAATCATGTTTGTATAACAATGATAAATAAATATTTCTGAACGAGTGGAGAGCGATCGCTGCAAAATTGCTTCAGATCCTTGTTGGTCCTTTCGATTTCTATTTCGTTCTATCAATAGCAGCATTAAATGGAAGAACCACACATTGGTGTGATGCAAGTGGCAGAATTATTATGTATGTACATACGTCGTGAAAATATCAAGCCCCAACGCAATTTATCTTCGCTCAACTGCCAACCAATTCATTGCAACGACAATAGCAGATCAAAGCCGAATTTCCCAAGTGCGATCAACGACGGAACTGCCATAGGCAACAGCCTGTTATTACTGCAACGCGTTTGTTTAGTTTCCATTATATTATACTTCAGAGATGAAAACGCACAAATCAACACTCAAATTGATTTGTCAAATTGTCCATTACATATGAACTTTTGTACATTTTTAAGCCGAAAATAAAATAAAACGGTACACAATACAAAGCAAAGGCTTGTAAGCTGTGCTGAACAATAAAATAAAAAAGAAAACACAATCAGTGATATAAAAACTCTGGAATTTGGCGTGCAACTCACAAAAAAGAAAGCCACCCCGATTTAATTAAAAGCAATTAAGTCTGGACTATACACACCATGCGTAACAAATCGGAAATGTACGTGGTTTTTCTCATTACAAACAATGCCAGTGTGACATGCAATTACCAAATTAACAAGCAAAAAATTAAATAAACACGAAATGTGGAGGATATCAAGATGAGATGTAAAATGTCAAATGAAAGAAATAAAAATTCATGCCATAATAGGACGTTATTTGCTGAGGATTCGCCCATATTGCACTTTATTTATTGTATGAAGCATCCGTGAACTATTGAAAAACGAGTTTAAGTTTTATGTAGATGCGCGGTGCTATACACGAAATGCCTTATCTGAATAGTTTACTGCTATACATATATGTATGTATGTACGTCGTAGCATCATTTTATTCGCATTTTATCGAAGAACTAAAAGTGCCATCTTTTATTGATTTTGAACTGATGAAATAACGTTTTCTTGAATTTCTTTCAGGAATCTATAAATAATTAACTCATCAATCATTTTTTGATACTTTTGTTTCAAAACCATAAATATTTGAATATAAGTACCTAAGTGAAAGTGAAAAAGAGTTGCACCTGAAAGCTTGACCGCTTCAACGAATTCAATGATTTCGAACATTTTGGAAACAACAAACCAAATTTGACTGGAGAATTTTCATACGCGATTGAATTTACGCAAAGAATGGACGATGAAAATTAATGATGCACATCCAGCATCGCATTGTCGCTCGATCAACTTTTGACACGATGCGATCGTTGGCATTATTGTTGTGATCGTTTCCCTGGCAGGTTCATTCAGGTCTTCGAGGCCTGTTATTGTAAGAAGAAATTGGAAAACTGAAAGGGTATTTCTCTTATTTATACATAATATGTCTGTACGTGATGTGTCTATAAAGGGCAGTTAAATAAGTTTCCGCGTCGATGCGATAAATATTCGTTATCGAAGGGAGCTGACGAACGCAGTTAAAGATTTATCACATTGAACCTGCGAGAATGCAGACTGCAACGCTTATCATTTCTTCCAGATATATTTTTGCTTTATTTCTATCTATCAACTGTCTTCCAGAGCGCCGCATACATAAAGCTTACAGGAATTGCGAAGAGATTCACGTCTGATGTTACATCAACTGTGGGTGCGTTTTATCGAATGCTACTTAAATCGATTTGGTTGCGGAAATTCAAAGACCTGAAGGACGTAATCCGGCAAATAGCATCAGTACTTGCATGTGCATGCTATTTTATGAAAGAATTTGTATTCTAGACAGTTTTAAAACTTTCTCTTATGATTGTAAGTGCGAATGTTATTATTCTTTGACAAACTTTGTTTTTCATCGTAGGTTTTGCTGAAATTATAATTTTCTTCCGATGAAATGCAATAACCATTAGTCGATAAATGTGTGTTATACAGACATTGCATTTTATCTTTTGTTTTTGGCACAGATAAACAAAACTATTCTGATTCAATTCATGTTTGGAGAAGCAATACTCAATCTTTTTTGCTCCGTCTGGAACAAATCTATCGCGATGAAATATTCACTCATGTATGCGTTTATGTTATTACCCGATTGTTTGTTCTTGATATTTGTCTATTTTATTATTTTCCAACACTAAATCTACATGAAGGAATAAAATTAAATTTTATGGCATGAATAATGTTCCATGTTTGATAAAATACAGAAGTTTTAATTAAAAATAAATTTTAATTAACCGCACCAAAAACTAAAACATTTCTAATATTTTGCAATAAATAACGTATATTTTGAAATATATATAAGCTTTAAAATACTGATTTGTAGATTAAATTTTAGTTTAGTTTAATTTGTTTTACATTTATTTATATTTAGAATTACACAAACAATCATTTTACATTTATAATATCATGTTTTTTGTGTTTTATATCTACAAAATCTACAAATTTTTAGAAATTGTTTATATTTTTACCACATTAAAATTTCTATTCAACGTTAAAAGTTCTATACGCAATGTTTCAACAGAGAAACATGTTTTTAAACTTTGATAATTTAATTACGCCCGAGTATTTTATATCAACTTTACCTAGAACACCTACAGTCAGAATCAATATACGTAATCAACCCTTAAATAAAGGCGTTGAAACGAAAACAGGTAAAATTTACCAATCTTTTGTCTGCGCTGATAACTGAACGTCAATCCGTCATTGAACCCTCGACAGAAACAAATATACCCCGAGCGCTTCAACCCAAATTCAATTTTATTTTATTCAAATACATTAAATGGGATTTTCAGTTGTAAATTGCGTTAAGGAATTAAATTCCCCCGCGAACAATATATACTAATGCCTGCAGTCGGCCTAAGAGAGATAATTAATTAAATTTGAATGAGTTAAAGAACTTTCTTCTTGTATGTACGATTAAAAATGTCAGACGGAAATGAAGTTAGAAGGAAATGCTTGCCTGTTCTCTTTGATATCTTGTAAGAGCATTCAGGCATAACACAAAGAACAAAAGACTTAGGAGCCGTAGCTGGAACAAGGTGAAGGAGTCGCTCGCAAATAGAATTCATGCTCTTTTAGGAAAATCTGTCCAATTCAAGTTCAGAAATTAGGAACAATTTACATAAATTATATTACCCGTATTTAATAAAAAAATTTCTGGCAAAAGTAACTCTTATATATTGTAAGATAAGAGGCATTTTATCCCTTATCCTTTGTCAAGTTTGAATTTCCGGAAGGTCAAAGAAGGTATAAACGAAAATAGGTTTTTCCCAAATCTCGCATGATTTATTATACCCACTGACTGAAGAAAACCTGCAAAGGTATGTTGGCCGGGCACAAAAGCATTTTCCCCATCAATAAATATTTGGTGGAGTAATAAAAAAAGTCCGCAACTTGTATGTGGCAATCATAAACCTACTCGTTACTGATGTAAATCGAGATCCTTTAGAAATGGTTTGCTGCCATGTCGTCCTGCCTATCACCATGGTGACAGGACGATGCTAGCAGAGGTAATGAGGGCACGCATGTTTGGCAGTGACGAGTAGCTGTCCGCTACTTTAGATCATTATGTTGTCACATCGCTAGGCAGAAGAAATAGGAGACAGCAAAAACGTGTGCAAAAAACTGATTGAATTTTACCCTAATAACTCATCTTTATTACAGGACTAATCTTAAAATTAATCAGTCTTGTTAAAGGAAACGCACAAAAATTACAAGATGCGTTTGTTGCGTTGCGCTGCGGAGTTACTAAAGTGATTTTGTTTGTTATTTATGATTATGATCTACTCTTACAAACTGCCACGTCTGCAGCGTAATTACAATTTATTCGACAGCAATTTTGCGCATCGGATGCACTGCACAACAACCTATTCAGTTTGATTAATTTACCCAGTACGACATAGTGAGAATTGAATCGATGCATTTTATTGGAATTTTCTGTATTTACGTAATATAATATTACCTACATTATTTATAAATACAATTTTATAAAGAATTGCGCTAGGATTACTTTATTTTGTAATTATTTAATTTTTAAGTTTAAATTAAAATATGCATCTAATATTTATAAAATTTCTGAAATTTCTTGAATTCCATCTACACATGCAGTAAAGAGCAAATTCTTCGAAGTCATTGCCAAGTAAGAACCATATAAGAAAACTCATTTATATGAAAATGCTGTGGTGTCAAAACTAAACTAAATATTGATTTTCGCTCTATCATGGCATCGCTTCACTTCGAATTGGAATCCACCCGTGTGTGGTGTTGTTTTCTACGCGAATACAATACACGATATCCACCATGGTCGTGATATCCATTTGCTAAGGTGCACACTTACTAGGATGGAAGCAAAATGTGCGAGAATCAAATTGACGAAAATTGAGAGAAGTTCAAAGAATGTTACTTCTAGCCATACATATGTACCTCGAGTGCTCTTGATACATTATGACACGTGTAGATTACACTCGAACCAGTTACAGTAGTTCTCTTTCAGAGCTGATACATTATACGAAACTCTTCAAATCTAGTTACTGAAATGGATAAACATATTCTTGCGAAGAATCATATCATGACCGGATCTTTCTTAAGAAATCATATGACATCTCATCGGTTAAATAATACGATAGTTATCAGACACCATTCAAACTTCGAGAGGGAAAGAATTTCCATTTTTACAACTTGCTTCAACATATTGAAGAAGGATCTCGCTGGCGTGTTTCTGTAATGAAGTCTGCAACTTTTTGAAGCGGGCAAAATCTGCCAAAGTCACGAATGCACTAACAGAATAACAGAAGAAGCAAAGATAAAATGCGCTCTCAAATATCACCGCAACTTATGGCATCCCAGCAGGAATACGGACGCAAACTGAGCGTGAATTTGCGGCAGGTTGACTGAGGTGTCTTCCATACTAGAATTGCAATTCTTCACGAAACGTATACTCGGAAAATTGAAATCTTGAAACTGACATTTATTTCTTTCTTATTTCTTGTAGTTGCAGTTCTAGTACTGTGCTCTAAATCATTCTAATGAATATTGCTTTTCAGATAATGCTTCTAGAGAGTGTCTTGCCAATGGTACTTGGGCCAAAGCTGAATATACATCTTGTGTGGAAATTATGCACGGCGAACACGACCATGGCATCATCACCACATCAACTATTTATTTCGTGGGCTACAGTCTGAGTATGGTTGCTCTTGCAATTGCGATTGGAATATTTGTATACTTTAAGTAAGTTTCTATTCTTATTATAATACATAACATCTTGAAGGAAGCTTGGCACTAAAGAGGTAGCAGGTAATTTCCTGTAAGTGGGAGCCTAGAAAATAATCAATATCTAGTCAGTGAGTGTTCCAAGTCCAAGACGGAAGTCGAATGCAGTATGGGCGGATGCGACAAACAACATAGCAGACGCAGGCTGATGCAAAAATTACTGGCTGTGTTCGAAGAAAGGAAACAAGCTAATCGTGCAGAAAATGCAGTCAATATTGACTCACCACCTACGTAAAGCTTCATCCTATTGGCGTGACTTGTTAGACTAAGATAAGAATGAAAATGAAAACGTCTTGCGCTTGATAACCCTAAAGTTCAAAACTCAATCTGCCTAAGAAATTACGAAATCCCTTGGAGCTAATTTATGACCGGTTTGTTTGCTTTTGCCTCTTGCAGAGATCTGAAATGTCTGAGGAACACCATCCATACGAATCTGATGTGCGCCTACATGTTTGTCTACTTTATGTGGATTCTCACGCTCATGCTGGAGGTATGTATGTCAGCGTAAAAGTTTAAAGTTTGCTTTAATTAAATGCGAAATCTACAAGCAATTAAACACATCATTGTGTTCACGACTTACGATGCTATCAGCGGAAATATTTCAGTGTGAGTTTCACTTGTTTCATGATTTGTTCCAGTTAAACTTTGAAAGCCACTTGGCGTGCATTGTGCTCATAATTCTCCTGCACTACTTCCATTTGACAACCTTCTTCTGGATGTTTGTCGAGGGTACGTTAGCCAACATATAGCAGAATATCTATTTCCAGCCGGAGAGGAAGCGCTTTAACGTAATTGATTATTTCAGGTTTGTACTTGTACATTCTAGTGGTGGAGACACTGACGAGGGAAAATTTCAAACTGAAGGTGTACATTTTCATTGGCTGGGGTAAGCAGAAACCTTTCAAACTTCTTCGTTTTTTTATGGGTTTGCTAACTCATTCAAAATAAATTCGATTTCGTTTCTTTTTAAAACTTTTTGCTATCTGAATTCTTTCAATTTTACTTTGACTGCTGAGAAATTGGTGACAATCAATTACGTTTGAGTTTTTATTTGTTACAGTGGTTCCGATTTTATTCGTCTCCGTGTGGGCCATCGTGAAGCTGTTCCTACCAATTCCTGAATTACCAGAGGGCGGACAAATTAGTGTGAGTATCCTATCGCTCGTTGGCTGTAATTACGTGCAATAATTGCATAGATAATCGCGCAAATGCAACGCCGCATTACAGCTTAAATCATTCGTGTAGTTTGTATTTAACTTTTCAGCAAATCCATTGCATTTCATTTCGTTTCATTCCATCAACAGTTAATGCACGTCTCGCATACTTTGATCCTTCCACTCGCTTCTTCCACATAGCCAATCGCCAGCGAACCATTGATAATGAGGTGTCAGTTAGTGGAAATCGTTTATTCCGTTACATGGATCACGCCTGCCGTCAAGGCGCGTCGCGTGGCATGACGTGGCGTCGTCTTGTCGATGATTATTTTCCATCAAAATTAGTATGCAATGCTGCAGCATTGAATTAACAGCTCATCAATAGCGCCATTGTCATTAATCACCCTTCTTCGATATGTGATTTAATTATGCTGTTGCTAATCAACGACTCGTTGGCAATTTCATGCGCAGATGGAAGACGTGACCGCAGGGAATCTCTGGTCGCACTGTCCGTGGATGCAGCCGCACACAGTCGACTGGATTCATCAGGGACCATCTATCGTTGTCCTGCTGCTCAATTTGCTCTTCCTCCTAGCAATCATGTGGGTGCTCATCACTAAACTGCGCTCGGCCAACACGCTCGAAACGCAGCAGTATCGGAAAGCAGCCAAAGCACTTCTAGTGCTCATGCCGCTCCTCGGCGTGACCTATGTGCTCACCATTGCTGGACCCACAACTGATGAGGCGACCAAGAACATTTTCAATTACATGCGTGCTGTTCTTTTGTCAACGCAGGTAGGTGACAAATAACAAATTATTGCAAACTTTTATTTTAAAATGAAGAAAAACAGATGAGCTGAAATTGAGCACATTTGAAGTGCTTCCAAGGGAATACGCAATAATGTTATACAAATTTCAGCCAGTTCATGTTTTACACATTAACATATTTTACGTTTTTGAGTCAAATCCACTGAGAACCGTCTACAATGTCTTTTGATGTCTTCAAAAGTCATAACTATAACTTTGACGATAAGAAATAATGGAATTGTGTGGTTAAAAGTTTTCCTCTAAAATGAACCCATTACAACTTGGCTTTAATTGGCACAAATGGTTGTTTAGAAGTCAAAAAGCGTTTGAAATTTGAATATATCAATTCTATTTGCATATTTTTCAATTACACTTTGATTTAAATTGGTAATTGCTGTAAAGCTACTTGGAATGTTTGACTCTGATATTATATTCTGAACTTGAATAAGAAATTTTAGGCCAAAGTCGTGAATCGAGTAAAACATGTAAATTTGTTTACTCTTAGTTTACACTATGCGTAAGAAAATGTTAAGCAAGATAACGGCTAGTTAAGAGACAGAAACAATCTGTATGCATTACTGCACTATAATCAAAGGAATAACTACTGTACTTAAATGTTAACTTAAAAGATGCAAAGAATTTCAAAGAAACGTACACGTAACTGAGCTTTTAAACTCCTAAATCTTTGCTTTGTCTCTCATTAATTAAGTACATAGTGTGATTACATATTTTTAAACAGTTATATCACATGAATTAGTTAAGCGGTTTATTCTTGCATAAATAATAATACGTTGAAATAGGCGCAGTTTGATAATCTGAGGTGGTCATCTGTGAGTAAAACAATTTTCTACTGAATTAAACTCAATTTAAGAGCCTGTGACAAAACACAGTGGTTCACTAAATTTCATCTCATGCTGTTACCTATCACTACACAGCACAGTCCATATAAAAAAGCTCCTAAACTGTGATTCGGTTTTAATCAATTCTTTATAGGATGGTTATCCGTGTAAAGTCTGAATGCTAACGACTTTCAACCTGTCACAAGTTACCAGCTATTACCCATTATGTGACACAAGTTGAGACAAGTTAGACAGTGATAAAAACGTTCCAGACCAGATAAAAAAAAAACGTAAAAATGGCTTCTATTAAACAGTTCTTTCACAAGGTCATTCTTAGATTTCCTTTGTTGTCACATCATGAACAATGTGTCTATGTCATTATGCGCTGGAATAATTAAATCTCAGCTTAGGTTTACGAAGATACGGGTTGAGATGCAAGCACTTGTTTTATTTGTCATCTCCTCCTAGACGGAATACAGAATTGGGAATTGTAGAGCTTTCGTAACCACATGTTACATCGTACTACATTATCCTATTGTACCTACATAATCAGCTCCTTCGTGCATGATAATATCTATACAGTTATCCGATCGAATTTGCTAAACTTCTGTCAGCATATGTTAATTAATGCACATAATAGAGATTCAATAACGTAGAGCTTTATTAGCATTATCAACTTCGACAAGAAGAAACTATTTTAATTAAAAGTAACCAGCAGTAGGTACTAAACGTCTCTTAAAATGCTGTTGAAATACAAAAAGAAGCCACAACTTGCGGTTTGGAGTTGCATCATAACCGTAATATAAGAGCAAGTAGGGCAATGCAGTGGTTGTTGATATTACCGGTCGGGAAATCAGTTTTAGTGCAGCATGCAGCACATAACTGTTCCTCTGAGAATTGCACATTAGTCGGATATTAGCGGTATGCGCCAAGCTACAAACCGAATTTCCATGGGCTTAAAGTTTCCTAAACTACGTTTTGTGCACTCAGGGATAATATAGGATAGACTGATGTAATATTAAAGCGCATGCAGAAAAAACGGAAGACATTTCGAGCATTGGCGTTATTTTCGCTATATGCGCATAAAATAATACATGTTCTCTCCGAGCTTACAGACACGTGCTGACAATACTTTAGAACTTCCTTGTAAAGCTAATATGTGAATAATGTCTGCAAAGAATGTATGAGTCTTACGCAGAGCAGAAACAACTTGAGCCCCACTTCGCATACTATTGCATTTAGGATAATGCAGTGCGCAGCGGAGAATAGAAAATCTAAGGATAAAAATCTGACGTTGAAGCATAGCCTTGGCAACAATGTCAATAATATGATCATTGGATTTTCTTTGTGAATTTCTTTACATTCTCAAGAGAGCGCAGTATTTCAAAGAGAACTTTAAATCTTGAACTAATTGCTTCGTTGGAATGGTATTTAATATTATTGTCATTTGACTGCGAGTACAATAATAATTTAACAATTTCCATAGAGAAGTCCGACGTAATTACGCTTTTCTGTCGACTCGGCTACGGGCAAATGTTGAGCTTGGGCGGTGCGCCAATGCAACTTTGCTAATATTTAACTGAGGCAAGCAGGAATTTCCCAGGCGCAAGGGTTTTTCTCCTGGCTTTCGTTTGCACTTCCGCACGTGTGTTTGCTTCCTTGCCTCACCCTTAACTTAACTAGTCGAAGACCAATTCTAACCGACTGTAACTTTAACTTCAACACGCGATCGACAACAAGAGACTGGACGGGATACACCCATTCCTTGTCTTCGTGCATGGACTTTTGTTATCTTCGATGATGCACTTCTGCATTGCACTTGATATTCCCGTTGTTCCTTTAATTAAGTTCTAAAGTGAAGGTCCCCGAAGAGCACTCAACGTTCACATATTTGGTTATCATTGTGTGTTAAAATCTATTATCAGTTGTTAGGTAGTCGCCCATACTTGATTTAATTTAATTAATTTACGAACTACTTGTGTGCGTTGATTATATTATCTATATATTTTTCGCAATCCTTATTAAGTTTCTTTCTCAATATATTATCGCAGTCAAGAGAACATAATGACGAGCGTGTCAGACGCTCAGGGACTATAGAAGGCTCTAGTGCGTAAAGCTGAACAGACTGTGATGATAATAATCATGTTAAGTGCTACACAGCGTGTCACAAGCAGCAGGAGCAACAGCGGCAGCAAGGATAACATCCATGCAATTATCGACAAATTATCAGCCCTTTCATAATTAGACACGCCGCCCGCACTTAATGCTCAAGCGTTTTAGTGCGTTTAGACCTATTTATGTTTAAGGGTTAATTAACTTATCTTTAACGAAAAGGAGATTTTTGGTTAAATCCTATATTTCAAGTTTTGTAACGCAACGCAGGACGCAGTCATGCATTAAATCAGAGTTCTTACGATCAAACTAGTGGTGGGTGCTTGAAAGGCAAGCAGGATTCCATGATTAATTAGCCTCAAGTTGCATGAATGCAATTTGATGTTACATACTTTGGTCTTAGCCTGATACATTCTAGTGCAAAATCATGAATATGCACAGATAACGATTCAATATTAATGAGTTTTGTTTTTATTTGTGTATCGTTATGTTCATGTCATCTCAGCATTAATTAGCTTATTTAATTAGGTAACAATACAGCTTTCGGTAAACAGTTTAAATGATTGATAACAAACTAAATATTCTTTATTTTAATTTGGTAATTAGTTAATATGATTTAAATTAAATATGGTATAATAAAATATTAAGATATACTTTCTAATGTCAAACTCGCGTTGTGTTTTGTTAAAATTAAATAAATTTTGATAAAATTTTTAATACAACTTTTTGTATTTAGAAAGCAAACAAAATTGGTAGCATTCTTAATATATAAACAACAAGTGGGGTAATGTTGCACAAACTTCCTTTCTTTATATAAACACAAAGTTTATACACTGTCTTTGGTGGTAATTTGTTGAAGAAAAGTACAATTCACGAGTGAATTATAAGTTTAACTTCTTAATAAGACTATAATAAAACCTGACTCAAGTGACTACCTTGAGTTTATGCAGCTGTAGCAGGAAATTTCATATTAACATTATATTTTTCAACACGAAAACTTCACTACCTCTTGGTATTTTTTCATCAAGCACTTTCATTGATGAGCTGCCGGTGCAAAGCATGTCTTGCATTTTTCTTTTTATTTATCAACCCTGAAGCTGGTATATTCCGTGCAGATCTAAGCAAGAGGGAAAAACGAAAAGACTGCAAGGTTATTAACATAAAACTCTTATTTACGTCTTTATACTTCTTCTCTGGCAGTGTTCCTGCTGCCAAAAACGCGATAATTCCAACGAAAAACTTTGCACGCTACACAAGGAGTGATACCCCTACGTTTGACAATGATAAGTAAGCGTTTTTGGTTTATGTCGGCTTAGAACTTGATGAAAGCGTTCTCATTTGTATAAAACAACTATAATACTTTGCTTATGCCTTCTGCGTTCTCTGAGATAACAGTAAACACAAAACTTGATTGAAAAGTTTAAGGGTATGATAGCAAAACTTTTTTATTTCAGGCAAATGCATATTGTTGTTATTTAATATTTCTTGTACGTATTTTCATGTGAACGTCTGATAAAAAATTAATGATGTAATATAACTTTACTATCGTAGCAAAGTATTCATATTAGATCATTACCAATATGTATTGCTCAATTCAGAAAAAGAACAAAGGATTGCAAATATTTATTCACAGATAGAACCATCTTAATGGTTGTGAATGTATAGTAAGATCAATAATAAAAGAGAAAAGAGTGCAACTGTGCACAAACAAGACTATTTATGCAAAATAAACCCAAACTGAATGGAAAAGGAGGATTTTGAATTTGATAACCCAAATAACCGTAGGTTTAAATATGAATGAGGAACAATTTCACCCAACGCGTTAGACGCCCTTCCAATCGCTGTCATGAATATTTTATTCCAAACAAACAAAAGAAAAACGTGCCAATAAGCTTTTCTTCCAAATCTGAAATTCGAAAATAATATTTTTCACGTCACTTTGAAAAACAAAAAGAAATTAATTT
>NBZA01001766.1:18349-29056 GCA_003054995.1 Aleochara bilineata
AATGGCTATCTTGCCATTTGCATACACTGCTCCTGGTGTTTATTATTGGTGGTTTGACACTAAGTTATGCATTCGCAACCCATGCAAATTTTCACAATTACAACCTCGGATAAGCGATCACGTCCAATATGCATTTCGCTTCCGTTGTCATCAGGCGCATACATGCAAGCACCATAAGCTTTGCAGTTTGCAACAATGCGTAGGTAAATAAACAAATTAGTAAATACCGCGTGCACAAATATTTATAAATGGCCTGCATTTAAATAAACACCCTTCAAATTGCCATTTCAGCAGAAACAACAACATAATTTTAAATTAAAATGATTCTAGAACGCATGTAGCTATGTAAACAAGAATTATATAATAGTATGCAAAACTCACCGGATACAGGTACATATCTAGGATGAAAAAACATAGAGCTGAATGCATCTCCGTCAGCATTGCTTAGAGTAATCCTGAAATACAAACAGTAAAGTAAATTATTGTCCTCTTTTCGTTTTATATTTTCTGCACAATTCGCGGGTAACTGAATTAAACATACATACCTATACAAAAATGGGATAATCATCAAAGCTCTGACCGAGTGCTACACGGATGATTTTAACAAAGTTGGTGAAAAGAAAAAGGATAATTTGCTTAAAAGCACAGTGGCCGTCCGTGTACCAGCTGGCCGGACACGATAAAGTACATACCTATATTGCTCTTAAACAAGAATAAATCTAATGCTATCACAGTGGCCAAAAGGGATGAAATGGGTTGCGAAAATGCATGAGACATGTTCTGCGTTCAACTAGCATAAAGCGTTGGCGGTGGCATGGTTAGTGTTTGAAGAAAGCACA
Organism: Aleochara bilineata; assembly: GCA_003054995.1. NCBI lineage: Eukaryota > Metazoa > Arthropoda > Insecta > Coleoptera > Staphylinidae > Aleochara > Aleochara bilineata. The sequence continues at coordinate 19,189 of NBZA01001766.1, forward strand.
CACCACCGCACCGCCTCCCTCCTGACGCATTGTAATTTAATGCCGGAACTTGTGTTTAGTTTGAAACCGACAACCGCCGGGCAACAGCGTTTATTTCATTTGGCCTAACCCAGCGCTGCATTTTAAAAGTTTGTTTCGAACGCATGTTTTACAATAATTCCTCGTTGCATGTTGCATGTCTCATCCTCCACAACACATCACGAATGCATGCGTTTTGCTGATCATCGGACGCATCAATGCAATTGGGTTTGCAATTCCAACTTTCAACCAACCAACAAACAAACAACAATCCACGCAATCCATTTATGTGCGCTCGCAACAGATTAACCGAAGACTGGACGCTAGTGTCGACGGAAAGCAGTGACGCCGCCGACGCATTCTCTGCTGCCTACAAAGCGCCACTCCAAAATGGCAATTCCCACAGCCAGCGATGATGATAGCATGATAACAGTTGTTTGTTATCTCTGAACGTCGTAAATTGAATTGTGCTTTTAAGCCTGTACAATTATTTTTCAAATTGTATTCTTGTACTTCTATTTGTTTTTCTGTTTCTTTACTTCTTTAGTGTCCAGATATAAAGCTATGAAAGACTAATACAAATGTATATATATTAGGTATATGTTAATGGCACATTATGTGTAATATCATTCATTACACGACCACAATACATTTGTACGTAGTTTGCTAAATTGATGCGCATGAACATTCTCGTATAATATAAGTGCATTAGAAGTAAATTGAGTATAAATAATCATCAATTTGGCTTCATTGGTTGCTTCCACATCGCTGTAAATGCTATTCCGCAGAGACGCTGTTTTGTCGATGATTGCAAATATGTATCATTTGTTGGACAAAGTATTGTATTTGTGGTGAAATTAATATCAAATCCATTAGTGCGTGCATGGCAAATCTACATTACATAAATGTATATTAATTAGAAATGCATTAAATGAACTTTTCTAAAACTGCAACTGTGATTATATTCTAATTCTTATTTCGAATTTCTTATGTTTTCCAAGTTCTTTTATATTCGCAAATTCGCAAGCACTAACTAAGCTTTGAACTTCATATTTTATATTGTTACATGCGTCTCAAGGATTTCATATTTTTGATATTTGTTTCTTTATTTCATTTCGCATGATTTATGGCTCGCTTGCGCTTGCTTTACTGCTTTTTATATGCACTATAAAATGAAACGGAATCATTAAACATAGTGCCCAGATGAAGGAAAATACAAATATACGTTAAATCGTAAAATATACTTTCTAATTAGATCCAGAATAAAATAAACTGAAATGTTTTAAATTAGAGTTTTATTTCACCTGCCGGGTTGTGCAATTCGCTTAAAAATAGTGTCTTGCTAGAGAATAATATCGATCTTGTTTCTGTCTGTTGCATGCGACACATCGTGGAACGATGCAGATTGTATAGCCACCCGACCTACCACAAGAGGGAATCGTGCACGTCAGACATGACGACGACGACGCTGGTGACGCTGAACGGCGGTCCCGGAGGACGCGCTTCGAACGGCGGCGCTCCCACAGTTCGCAGTCCTTTTTTGCATCCTCCGCGAGCCAGCTACCCGGGAAATGTCTAAGCCACGAGGTAGGACTGTTGATAGAATCGGAATCGAAGCTGAGCCAAAACGGGCCGGCTGCCGGGACTTGTTATTCCAACCAAGAAAGCGCTCACAAACAATAAAGAACGCCGTAAAGAGAACGCGCGTGTAAACATCTTGGATGCGATGGCAATACAAACAATGACGAGTCAATGTACAATGAGCACACAGCAGCAATACAGAAAATAAGCAAGCGGCAATAGGAAGACGAATAATACAGTTGGAAGTGCATTTAACGAAAGAATAACATGCCTGGAGCAATCCAGAAATAACCTTAAGTAAAAAAATACACTCGGTTAGCGTTGGGTTTAGACGAGAAGTCCAAGCCGGAACTTTAATGATTATCCTGAATCGTGAACTAGGATGATATTGTAATGGAGGACATTTCCGGATTCAGACTAAAGCGGAAATGGGATTGTAGGTGTGTACCACTCACGCAGCTTTCAGCAAAACACATCAGAGATTGAAATTCAAAACACGTTCTTGCTAATATGTTATCAGAATAATTCTTACAACTTTTTTAAAGATTTGATATATGTATCTATAGGTACCTAATACATTAATGGATACAAGTTGCTAGCTTTAAATACCTTTTTGAAACTTTGTTGTTTCTTTTGCGGTGTTTCGGTCTGCTGGACTTTAACTTTGGCTTTCACTTTTCCACCTACCAGGCACATACTTAATCTCTTTTAGTCTTTGACCTTTTTTAGTCTTCCACCGAGTGCGTGGTATTAAGATTGTTTATTCCGAACGCATTTCAAGTTTTTCACATGTGCTGTGCACTAACAAGGCGGTGGTTTTGCTTCGGGAAAAAGACACAAAAAGCCGCTTAACAATGCATGAATAATGCACTAGGATAAATTTGGTCTTTCCGCGCTTACTTTCCTCTCAAGACAAGCCCGTAGAGCAAACATACATACATGTCGCGCGCTAAAAAAACATCTAATAAATACCCTCATGTTCTCTCACGATTTGTTCTTCCTTTCCGCACAATACAATAGTCCTTGGTAATGCGCTTTCGACGAATTACCATCCCGCGTTTCGACAGTTGGTTGAGGAGCTTTTCCTCCACAGACATCCATTGTGGTTGACAACTAACAAGAAAAGCGGGAACCCTGATGGGATGCCATTATAAGAACACGAACAAATGCTGATTATTTGTCAGCGCTCTCACAATGCGATGTGCAATCATCAATTTCACTTAAAATTTCGCATTGTCCTGCTCCATAACGTACTATTTATATCATCGGCGTCGTTCGTTGAAATGTTTGAGTTACATGTCGATGCATAACTTTTGTAATTTACCTTCAAAGTGAATTATAATGTCTTTCTGTGCATGACAAGCCCTTTTTGCACAATATTGAATATATGTTATTACAATGTTTCAATGTTTCAAAGCAGAAATTATTACCAGCAACGTAAAATAACGTAATAAAACGTAAAAATATTATGTTTCGTTCTAATTCCATTCAAATCTAGTTTGATGATGTCAGCAATATCATTTAAACTAGCTTTGAGATGGATATACATATGTATGAGCTACTAAAATTTCAAATTAAATCCTGGCGCAATTACCATAAACAGACAGTTAATTTCGCGTACTTGATTACGTGTTATCATTAAAAAGCATTGCATATTAATTAGTTACTTTGAAGTGCATTTATGTACAATCGACAGATTTAAATATCACGTAACTAGCAAACATGTTGCACTACTGGCTTCAACGTTATATGCAATTTGATATTAAATAAGGTTTCTGATCAAATTGCGTCTGCTCGATGTAAAATTCAATGAATTTAATATTAAATCCCACCTTCATATTAAAATATGCCTAATACTTAATGCCAAATATATTTTGTAAGTTCATAAATATATTTCAAGTGCGACTGAAATTTGTAAATCTAGATGTACTAAAATATAGTACTTACTAAGAACTAAAAATATATTTATTTATAAAAAATTATACAATATGATATTACTAGGATAAGCACGATGCTATCTATGATAATACATACGTAGGTACATACTAGACATAATGCAAGAGCATCAAATCACCGATAAGAATACATAAAAACCTATATGAGAGTAACTATTAAATGTTAATGTTATGAAAATATTAACTCATCTATCAACATGAAACAAGCATTTATTTAACTTTGTTTACTGTTCTTGTTGTTGGTCTTGCTATTGAAAGTACAATAACAACTATGTAGGTATATGCAAGTTCTTTACAAATATTCTAAAATATTCTAATTAAAATTTTAACAATTTGACCATATCCATATGTATTTATCATCTTAATATGCATATCTCATAAATGTTATGAAAATCACAATAACTAATTATTCCAACAAATATATAATTCTGTACCATTGTAATTAAGTATTAATAATATTATTATATATGGTCTATAATATATGATTTAATATTACAATTTAAAAAATTTTATATAATTATTCATTAAATATTCACTAACGAATTTATTATGAAATAATTAAAAAGTCTATAATAGAAAAAGTATTAGATGTATATAATTTTTTATAATTATGTTACAATGTCATTATTTATATATGTACATATATATTTTATGAATTATTAAGATGTTATCATAATATTGTGATTTATCATTAATAAATGTACGTATTTATTTAAAATTATATTGTAAATTTAATTAAGTATAAAGCTTAATTAAAATCGTTAAAATTGAAATTTGCAATGGATAACAATAAAATGCAAAATTAATTACACAATTCAACCACATCCACAAGCGGAATAATTATTATCCTGGCTTGATATTATGTTTTATTTCTATTATAAACTTAACAAGAATTAAATATCAGAAAATATTTTGATTTTTGATATAGGTATGTCTTTATCAGCAGTCTGAGAAAGAAAATTAATATGTTTTTACATTCGATCACTTAGTATCGCTGCACAATAGAAGCAGATAATACCGGATTCGTAATTAACACTTGATAATAAATTAGAACCGATCCCCACCTCCGCTACTAATTACTTGATAATTAAACGCTTGTCGCACGAAACTACATCTTCATAATGCACTAAACTTGTCGAGGAGTGATACAGAAAGTTTTAATGAGAAGTAAACTATGTAAAGCTATTCTATTAGTAGCCAATTAAATTAAATTCACGGACTAAAATCGTTCTAGTTTCCGAATTAATCATCTTATTTACAGCAACAGCAAGTTTGTTTATCAGGCATAAGTGACTAAATTTATTACCTAACGTCTGCTAGACAGTATCAGCTGGGAGGTAAGAGCACTTACTACAAATGGCCAAAAATGAAAATTTACTGTTGAAAGCTGAAAGTTCTGCAGAGATAATTACGAACGAGACCAAGACAACTCTATTTTAAGATTGCAATTTATAAAGCTTTGCATTGCATGTGCCTAGATCACTGATGTCCTGATAGGACCCACACTCCGCACTTCTATAGGTTTCCAATTATCGTGGCTTTCAATTACGAGTCCTTTAAACTCAATTCTGCATTTTATTACTGCGCACATTGACGACACAAGACCCTCTGGCAAAACGATTTGAGTGCATGACACGTACGCACCGATGCAATCAAATTTAATCCAATAAATTGTCAAGTTCATTTCATATTTTCGAGTTCCATTTTAATTAATAAATTTCATTTTATAAATATACGGTTATTTTTTCAGGTACTAAGTAAGGCAGCCTTATTTATATCAAAGTTCGCAAATGTAAATCAATCAATCAATCAATCTGCGTGTATAAGCTAATAATATAATTGATAGTTGAACAATGCTCGCAAGCTTAATCTAAGGCAGATATTATTAATCACCAGATGTTGAGAATTAGGTCAACACCACCGCTATTCAAACTCACCAGGACTATTCTATCCTGTCCTGGTACGTAGCTGCTGAGTGGTTGCGTGAGGATTATATAATACCTTCTATAATAATGACGTGCAGAGCTTGTTTTTAGTCAATTGTATTAGCACATAGCTGGCCAGGTCCAACTTCCTACATTTAGCATAAAATATTCAGTTTCAATGAAACGCCGGCACCGGCCGCGCGCTGTTACAACGCACCTAACCACAACCAAAACCAGTGCATTGTTTTGGTTATAATGCACCAAACCTAACTGCATAAACAAATGAAAACCTTCATTAATTTTGCATTAAACTTTAGGTAGTGCAATTACAAGTTCTGCTTGATGGCAGAAAATATTTAATACTTTTCCAAGGAATATGATACTTCATGTTCAATAACTCGCATTGATAAATTGCACACTAAAAGAAAATCGCGTTCATAAACTATGAGTATTCAAGTCCAGGCGAGACGTTCTGTTCGGTAGGAACTTCGACATTGAGTGAATTAATATAAGTATGTACTAAGGAGAGGTAAAATAGCACCGTCTAGATCCATGATTTATATCATTTTCATTATGGATGTGCAGACGCGTTTGAGTTTATTCGAACCTATGAAATCGTTGAAATTGCTTTATGCACCCGGTGTTTCAAGAGAATAGAATTCCAGAAAAATATGCCGATATTATGTATTATATTAGGAATAGTTCATTAATATTACATACCTGGAATATTCCACTCTCCCTCTTTTCATGTGTAGGGCGTGAAGTGTTGAGATAATAACACTAGTTACTCAAGTTTGTAACAAATTATTGGTCGCACTGTCTAACCCTAGCAATGAATTCTGACGCCGCGCCGGCAAAATTACGCACACGACTGAATGCATTCGTAGAAACTCACTCAATCATACGCGCTGCGCTAGTGACTTATTGAAACTTTGGTATTGCTGAGAAACTAACGTTCGTGTTATTTATTATCGACAGGTGAAATACACCGAGTACTCCTATTCACATTACTCAGGTCACATAGTTTGCAAGATTATTTGAACTATTACTAATTAGTATTTTAATAAGTTTAAATTAAAGTAATTAAATAAATAAATGTTTAAAAAGTTTAACATGTCATTTATGAACGTAGTATGTTTATGGCCCTAATTTTAAATATTCTCAAATTCGTGTGCACAGAGCCAAATTGGCAAATTTACGTCATGGGGTTTATTCAGAAAGCTCTGAGCATTTGTAATTGAAAGCAACGATGTGAAGCCAACTGCAATATGCTGCTGGCAATTGCAATTGCTGTTCCTATTGATTTAAATATAAATGAAAACGTACTGCTTCTGCAATGTGTATTTTCAGGTGCTGCAAACCTGCAAATGCAAATTTATGCCGATAATGCATTGAAACCACATAATGGCATTCTCTTTAATAATAATATACTACGTCTTGAATAATGAATAAAGGTAAAAATAATACTCTTATTACAGCATATACATATATGTATATATGTATCTATAATTAACAATTAAAAAGTAGAAAATTAAATGTTTTTCTTGTTTACCACACTTACCACATTTTTCTTGTTGTATTAATTTATTTCTGTAAACAAACATTCTAAGCAATGTAAATTAGATAAATTAAATAAATTAATTGTGAGTTTCGTATTCAAGAGAATCGTTTGAAGATTCCAATTACCAAAGCACTTTTGTATAATAATATATTAGGTTAAAGTTTAATTAATTGCATTTTTTTTAAATTCCGCTGTTATTTTTTTTATTTTTACAAATTAACAAAGTGTTATAAATCAAATAATACTAAGCATATGATAATATGCTTAATTATGAATAATATTCATAAAAATATGTTATACAAAAATGCACTTTTGTTATTTTAAAAACATTTTTTTCTATATATATGCAACCTTACATACTTATCTGGAAAGATACTAATTTCACCATTTAAAAAAACAGTTATATTGTTAGTACTTTATTTTACTTTCTAATACATGTATAATAAATTGAAATTATACATAGGTGTAATAAAAAAGTACATAATATATAAAAATTGATAAAATAGAACAACCTAGTAAAACACTGTATGAGTACGTATAAAACATTATAAAAACATGAATGGCATGTAATAATGATGTTAAATATCTAACATTCATCATTAAACTATTTAACTTATTGTTTCAAGTACTGCAAGAAAGAAAACTGAAATAGATGTAAAACATCCACAATCTGTATCACATGCCTAGTACCATTTCAGTTAATAGTACCCTTTTCCAAACGGTATCCAACGATATCCAAAAGATAATTTGTGTGTATTAAACATCGATTACACTCGGGTTTCAATGTTCCACGTTTTATCCTTGCTGGGCTATATATGTCAATTTATCCATTAAGACATTGAGTGTTTCTAGATTGTTCATCATTGACCAGTAAATTCAATCGCAGAACCTGTTCTGCAGCAAAGTGCGGATCTTGCACTCGAGTAGCATGTTATTATCTGGCGGCAAACCAACGCATGCACGTAAGATATTCTCAATGCACATGCGTTGCTTGAAGAGCGAGTTAATCACTGGAGTACCCTTGGGAACCAAAGGAGCTTTGCACAAGTAGCTTAAAATTGACAAAACTGGGTGGAAAGAAGTATACTCTTCATCTTCAATCTTTTTGAATGTAATCCTTGAGCATAACTCAGCAAGAATGATCAAGTCAAGTATTATGGGAGTCGCCAAAAGAGAATCTTCACAGGTGTTATGGACAACAATAGTGTTTAAACCCCCCATCATGATTTCCGAAGTGTATTCATCCATTGCTCGCTTAGAATCGCCTACGTAAACAAACAAAATCAATGAATCAATATGCGTACGAACGTACATATTAGAAATGCAAAGAGTGGCTATTTATAAACTTACCAACATATGGCACATATTTAATAACGACGCAATGATCAGGCTTTTCCCCTGGTTTATAAAGCATGGCATTACATGCTACCATATCGTCAACCACATTAGATTTAGTAATCTCCTTCGAGCGAAATTGTTTTGGTGAAGAGAGATTTTTACCATCATTGTTGCCCAGATGATTGTAACTGACAATGCTCACTGGTTTAATGCCAGCGCTAACGAGAAAATCAACCAGAACACTTTTAAGTTTAGTTTGTCCTGACTTGAAGTCGTCGCCTGCAATGAAAACGCCATGTTTCTCAGCTAAATCAATGATTCCTGGGAGGAAAGTATTCTGGGGTGACCCATTAATATATGTGCAACCAGAAAGGATTGCTGCGTATGCGAAAAGCGAAGAGGGAGAGATTTCTTCGTGGTTTGACTTAATTGCTTCGGTGAGATTCTCAGCAGTATCATGAATACCCTCAATAATATCGCAAAAGCGCTCGGTATTGGCAGTCCAGAGAACAATCACCTTATCAACACCCGATTTCTCTTGAAAATCTCGAATATCATTGCAAATAGTCTCGACTTGCTCGAGCTTATTTCCCATAATCAAATTATTAGCGCGTTCTGCCTGGTTCAGTGCAATAAAGTCAGGATCGTAAATTGAAGAACGCGGGGTCAATTTTTCCAACTCGTCCTTGATTTGATCAAGCAGTAGAGGATCAAGAACTCCAGCGCGGAGACATGATTCGTATATGTTAGCGTTTGATATGTCCCATCCATCAAGAACCAAGTTGTCTGGTTCTACCATTGGTAACATGGTTTTAAAGGGTACGTAAAAATCTTCTCCGTTTTCATCTGCTCCCAGGCGCAATGTAGAAGCTTGAGTTATAGATCCATACCTATTAAAAAGGTAGTATCTAATTAGTTGTCATGTACTTAGTGGTTATTAAAGGCATACCAATTAGCTTCTTGAACACCTTTCTTAGTACGCCATTGCAACTTTTCCTTATTTGCCAGTAAAGCTGCTGTCAAAGTACTTCCATTGTTTCCGCCCCAGCCAACAAGCATGACGCCAAGTTTGGGCACCTTGTGCTGCGTACGAATGTCCAACTCGACGGTTTCGGGGACAACCTGTTATCAGAAACATTCCATGATAACTTGACTACTTAGGAGGTAATTTATAAAAGCCGGAAATAGACCCGGCAAACGCGTTGTGACTATCGATAACATTCAAGGCCAACAAGAAACCTCTTGACTACGAACAGCTGATAGACGATTTATTGATTTTCTTCCTTTCGGGGGAGAGCTAGGGTCCGTTGAAACTCAAATAATTAAGATAAAGATGGTACTCACTTTGATAACAACGGTATCATCAACCATAGAAGTGGAGACCTTGGACATGGCGTAGGTGTACTTTGCGTTGTTGAATTCTTCATCGCGGAAAACATCTTCACTCTGTACGTGGATTTCCATGGTTTTCACGGCGCGGCAGCAAAACT
>NBZA01001766.1:29187-59076 GCA_003054995.1 Aleochara bilineata
ACTGGTTGCTACGTTCGTATGCGGATGAACCAACGAATAATACCCGCGTCGTCCGGCAGCTCTTTATATACATGCTTTGTCCTCAAATTCTTCTTCGTCGGTAGTTTCATATTTATTTACAGCACGCACTTCGAAGAATCTTCTAGAACAAGTCGTCGGTTTGCAAATTGCAGGAAGTTGTTGCGGAAATCTGAAGCTAGCAGCTGGTAAAATAAACACAGATTATTCTGTGGGTATACATTAGCTGTGCAAATTGCTGACTGATTAGTTGGAATCGACATAACGAAAATAAAGCGTTATGTAAATATTTTAAATGATACCTGATTCCGTCGGGCATAACTGCTCACAAGTAATGAGTTCTTATACGTCCGGGCAATTAGTAAGAAGTAAGCCAATGATAAACATTGCTGTCAGGTAGCCTTCTGGAATATTCCATAACCAACGCGTTCAGAATACACTAAACTTCACGTCACAGTAGGTTATCAGTAAAAATCAATATACATATTTTATGATTCACGTGCCAACATGTTTGAGCTATAAAGAATAATTAAAAAATAATTAATATTTCATACTTTTTATACAGCTTCATAACGTTAGTGGACTGCTGCCCTTTATAGTGGGGGGCTGCTGCCCTGGTAAGACGGCAGGTTGCTAGGCACCGACGACTTAGGGGACTAAATAAAGATAATAGAAGGGGATACATTGCCCTTCAGGAGTTTTGAGGTCTTGCATATAGGGCGATTGGGGAGAGAGGCTCGGCCGTAGTAATGCTCATGACAACACGTCTGGCAGGGGGCCTGCCCCATTCGAAAAATCGATATGCGCCCTGTCGCTTATTGCGTGTGCGCCCTTCACTATATTGCAACGCAAATAGGGGGAACGGCAGCAACGCAAACCATAGCCCCCTTATTCACGAACGAAACGTCTATCGTGACATACAGATCTGTGCCCACTAAAGCTTAGGTTATATTTAAATAATTTAAATAACTGTGATCAAAATGTTGTACGAACACGTGTGGGAAAACCATCTCGGAAATTTTGCAGAATTGTTTCAAAACTTGTACCAGGATAACGCGTTACTTGATGTTACTCTCGCCTGTCGTGGAGGATTTATTCGGGCGCATAAATTAGTTCTGTCCGCATGCAGTCCGTATTTTAAGCAAGTATTCCAAGAAAACCCGTGCAAACATCCAACAATTATAATGCCCACCATTGTACGTGAAAATATGTCGAAACTTATTGAATTTATGTATCGGGGGCGCGTTTCTTTGACTTCTGACAGAGTCAATGCAATCTTGCAACTAGCTGCGGATCTCGAAGTGAAGGGTTTTGACGATTTACAACTCAATAGGCAGGAGGAGTATAAGCAACAGGTAATATACTGAATGTACTAATGTCTAAATGTCAATTACTTTATTTTGAATCTTAAATTTCAGGTTCCAAAATCAATTCTTAAAAAAGATACCAACACCACATCAGTGTTAATAGCAAGTATGTCTTATTGATTTTTTATAACATCTATATTAATTATTATTACAACTCTAGATGGAAGTAAAATTGATGAAGCTAGAAACATATCAATACCAGATGCCAATCATGGAGCAGATGAGAATATGGAACAGGATGATCAATCTGAGGTATAGTTTTATTTCTAATCACTAGCTTTAGAAATTATACTTACGTACTTACTTACTATTTTAGAATGATAATAGTGAAGACGGTTTAATCGACTTGAAGCAGCAGATTATATTTGCATGTGAAATTTGCAAACGCGACTACAAATCACGGAATGAACTACAAAAGCATAAAAAGGTCCATGACGCAAAACATCAAGGAAAGAGTTTTTGTTGTGACTTTTGCAACAAATTGTAAATTTAATTTCTATACATATTTAAATTATATAATTTATAAATAATATTTTATAGATTCACAAGAGCTTCACATTTAATACGACACCGGCGAGTACATACTGGTGAACGGCCATTTAGCTGCAATATTTGCAACAAAGCATTTGCAAGACAAGATAAATTAAAATTACATATTCGAACAACACATAGCAACGCCACTAATTCGAAGCCTCGCGTCCATTTCAATTTGCAAGATGATGACGAGATGGATGAACAAGAATCTCATGATGACCATATAACTTTAGAAAATTTGATAGAAGATGAACAAAATCAAAAACGCGGAAGAGGACGCCCAAAAAAAACCCAAATACTTGTTTCTAAGCCTGTAAACTCACTGAAAAGAATTAGAGGGCGTCCTCGCAAAACAAGTAATACAAAACAACAATTGAGAAGCATTTTTAAACAAACATATTTTGTTGCAGGTTTAACAGAGTCATGTTCCGATAATTACGACTTGTCTAATCTACCTTATGGCGATATTAATTACTTAACAATGTCGCCCACAACACCAATTGAGCCTTTTGTTGAGATTAAAACAGACGTTTTGGATCAAGAAGAAGAAGACGACGAAGAAGAAGATAAAGAATGCCAGAACGTAAGCAAAACGAAAATTACAAACTCAGGTATTTGAATTAATATATTCTGCGTTGTAATTTAGACAAACTATTTAACCTGCAAAGTCAATCACTTTACTGTTACTAAAAAAATTGACCAATTATTCTAACAAATTTCTATCAGCACTTCTTGTATATATATTTACTTATTATTGAATGTATATTTATTGCAATATATTAACTATAAATGTGTATAACCTTTGGACATCACTATATGCAACCAAACGTCAGTGACCATGACGACAAATTGTAAATAGAAACAGGTGGAAAGGGTATACTTAAAAGATATATGTAGTGTTTTGTTTGCGCTTCATTTGATTCGAAGGTGTTTGAAGGAGTTTACCGGTGCTATATTAATCGATAAGTATTGTATTAATTGAAGCTAGTTGAAAAATGGCTGGTATTACTGGAAGAGCTTTACATTATGTGTTTAAAATTGGTGATCGCAAAGCAACTTGCCATTTCTATAGAAATATTCTAGGAATGAAGGTGTTAAGACATGAAGAATTTGCTGACGGATGCGAGGCCGCATGCAATGGGTAATTATCACATGATTCATTTATAATTTATTATTCTACTCATTAATAGACCTTACGCAAATCGCTGGAGCAAAACTATGATTGGCTATGGGCCAGAAGATTCACATTTTGTCATTGAATTAACATACAACTACCCTATTAAATCCTATGAGCTTGGGAATGATTTCTTGGGGATGACTATTAAAGGCAGTGAAATATTAAAGAGAGCAAAGGAACAAAATTATCCCATTCAAGAAAACAATATCTTATTAGCACCTGATGGCTATAAATTCTATATTCTCGATGAACCACAACCTACAGATAAAGGTAATGTAACAAGTAAATAAAACGACTATACTTATTAGTCGTTGTAGATCCAGTCCAAAAAGTTATGCTAGCCTCGACAAACCTGCAAAAGTCCATCAAGTATTGGAATGAACTGTTGGGTTTAAAGATATATAACAAATCTGAGAAGTCAGTTACATTGGGATTTGATGAAGACCAGGCAAAGTTAGAGTTGCAAGAAATATCGGAACCAATCAATCGCGCTAGAGCATACGGTCGTATTGCATTCTCGGTGCCTTATGATCAACAAGAAGTGATTGATCAAAAGATTAAAGTTGCAAATGAAAAGATACTAACACCTCTTATTTCTTTGGATACACCAGGAAAAGCAACAGTTCGCGTTATTATTCTGGCTGATCCGGATGGTCACGAAATTTGTTTTGTCGACGACGAAAATTTCCGTAAACTGTCGGAGGTTGATCTAGAAGGTGAAAAGTTGTTAGATCGTTATATCAAAAAAGATCAGCCATGAACATGTTAAAACCTTTTAATGTATAACAAAGTATCAAATAATTGTTCTGTGTGGTATTGGGAGCACTTTAAATACATATAAATGCAGTTATAACTTGGATGGAACCTTCTTGTCAAGAATTTCCGGCCACCAATTGGGACGAGACATATTTCCTTCGCCTTGGAATATAGAATTCTTTAAATGTTCATACACCTACGAATAATAAGTATTATTTAAAATATTCTTATTTTCAGTGAACACATACTTCTCCATCGGAGTTTCCTAAAATTGAATTTATCAGGAAATCATCTGGAGCAATTGCATCAACAATTGCCACCGCATCATTCTTAAGTTCTTTGCAGAGTTTCAGAATAGCATTCTGCAGCAATAAGTTGGGGGTTTCTCCAGAGAAATATCCTCCTTGGTATAAATGGCCAGTATGTCGTTCAAGATTAAATAAGGCATAGAGTGCAAATGATCTACATAGTACATTACGGATTGCGGGGTCATCCGCCTCGTTAATGAATATAACAAACCGTTGTAGGATAAAATGCTAGAAAGCACTTACATGTACAAGGATTTGAGCAAGATAAGATATCTACATTACCTGGCTGTATGCCACAGCAAGACTACGACTATAGTAGACTTGATTATCATTTTTAGCCCAAAACGGATCTTGTCCGTTGCGTACGTTTGTCTCGTACTTTTCATAACTAATCTTCAACAAATAACATACCAACCATTGATACATATGAAGTATTTCTAAAAAATAATAATTTAATAAACTTGTATAGAAGGTCGAGTTTAATCACTTACGATGAGGTTGCATTATTTGATCAACGGTTTCACAATGGAATTTTAAATCCATAATTTCATGATAATGTTTAAAGAAATCTATTGATCCATATGGGTATGAAATCGCTTTCTTTTGCATTACCAAAGGTGCTTGTTTTAACAACCAGTTACTTGTTTGTTGTATCAGAACATGATTTTCTCCTTCGTATGTGCAATTAGCGTCATTATCGTTTCTTAATTCACCTAATTGTGATGCTGTATACGAAACAATAATTAGTACGTAAGAAACTATATATTAATATATAAAATATAAATAATTACCTTTAAGATATCCGTGTCCAGCACAGGCTTCACGACACTCTTGAATCGCTTCTTTAGCAAACCAGCCAACAATTGGTTTGCACCCGGAAGAAATTGCATGCATTTCAATTCCACGTTCATTTTCATCTGGTTTAGGAGTACCGATCACTTTCATTATATTTGTTTCAAAACTATCAGATACTAGAAACCGCGCGAAAGATTTGATTACAACTGCTCCAGCCAAATAGGGCAACAAACGATGTTGCTAAAAGTGATATTTTATATAGAATACATGTAAAAGTTAACTAAGTTAGACATACATGTGTTTGATATTCTATCACTGAAACTTCTTCGCCATTGTCAGAACCAAATTGCTTTCTTACAGCAGCATATCTTACAGCAATCGTTATCGCCTTTGTTAAATAACTTGAACAAATATTTGTTATGCTAATTCTGCCAGTGGACAAAGCAGACAAAGATGCGCCTTTTTGTTTTGACTGATCTTGGAATTGTGTTACGTATTCTCCCTTTTCATTTATATCCCCGTTACGATTTAGCAATGCGGTCTTGGGTACAAAATAGTTGTTGAAAATCGCAATACTACAACATTAAAAACAATAAACAACAATATATACATGGTTGCACTATATTTGAAAAATACCCATTATCAACAGAATTCAATCCGATTTTGGCTCCCATGTCAGCAACGATAACCCCTGGCAGTGTTAAATGTGTGTCAGGATCCCTTACTTGTACGACAAATTGTTGTAAACCATGATGTTTACCATCAGGAGTATAAAGCTGTGCGTAAATAATAGCATGTGTCGCACACTGACCAAGTACACCACTCCAGCATTTTGCTGATTCAAATGTGGGTGAGTGTAAGATAAAACCGTTCTTTTCAGGATCATATGTTGCTCTTGTCTGCATTTTGCTCACATTAGAGCCATGAGCGATTTCCGTTAAGGCAAAACAACCTCTAATCTATCAATAACCAATAAGTAATATTGTAACTAATAAGTCTAATATGTACTTACCTTCTGATCATCAATTTGTTCCAATAAATCAATATGTTGCTTACTCCCCAAAGATCTAACAACACTAGGAAACATTCCTCGGTCTAATGTAAACTTTAGAGTAGTTCCAGCCTCCCACTGCATTAAAGTTTCAATCATTGCCCATTGTTTTAAATAATTATCTAACATGTTTATATATTTCAAGTTGTCATTTTGGTCTAAGTATTTTACTCTTAAAAGAGCTAAGTGTCGTTGTTCATCTAGATTTAAGTCTTTGCTTGATATGTGACATATTGGATTTTGTTTTAAGTATGTAACAATTTCATGCTATAATAACAAAATAAGATTTTTATTTATTACTGGTTTAATATATATTTCACCTTGTATCTAATTATTTCCTCCGTTTCCAAGAAGATGCGCAATTTCTTCCAATCAAATGAGGCATATTTGCGATATTTTGTCAGTGGTCCTGGCTTAAAATTTGTCAGTAATTCAGCCATAATTTAATATTGTTTATTTATCGGAGCATGAATTGCTTTATGCCAGTTAGACGCACTAAAACACACTGCAGTACGTAGTACATATACCGATTTGAGGAGCGACTCGTTTACATTCAACTTTGGACTACAACACTTTTACCTATTCATTGCCACACATAGTAATGATGTATGTATATAGCTAACCATTATCACAATAAGGAATGAACAAATAAATGTGCTAAATCACGCACATATTTACACTTTACACATTAAAGATTTATATAACATCCTCTAGCTCTCTCTTGGGTACCTACTCTATCAAAAATCTAAATGACCTTGGATATTATATCTCTTTACAAACAGTTGTTAAGAAAATGTTATATTTTCTATTTTGATAATATGGTATAAATTCAAAAGTGTTTTAGACGTTTTGATATAGTTACCTAGTTTAATAAAGTAATATATATTTATTTTACAGCTTAATAAGTACGAACCAAATAGAATACTTTTTACCAACATTAACATACAATTTTATAATTAATAATATCAAATTCATAAGTTATAAATACTAGATGCGTCAATGTTATGACATTATTACAATTTTGCTTGTTTACCAGTTGATATAATTTCTTCCCACCATTTTGGTCTTGATAAACTTCCTTGCGCAGTTATGATTGCTCTTTGCAAATTTTTATAAACCTACAAATGTAATTCATTTAATATTGTCAATGTGTATTCATAATAATATATTTTACTTCTCCATCAGATTGGCCCAAAACCGAATTCATTAGATAGTCATCTGGAGCAATGGCATCTACAATAGACACTGCGTCATCCTTTAAATTGGCACAAAGTTTAAGAATAGCTTCTTCTAGAAGCCTCCGTGGTTGGTCACCAACAAAATATCCTCCTTGATACAAATGTCCCACATGTTTTTCAAGATAGAACAGACCAAACAACGACAGAATTCGCTCCAAGACGTTTCTAATATTTACATCATCAGCATTTTTGATGTAAAGTTTAAAGCGATGCAAGAAGAAATGCTAAAAATGAGAGATTATCAATTGTACAATGCAAAATTTTAATAGATGTTATACTTGAATATATGCCAAGCTTAAGTCTTTAGCGTGAAAAACTTGATTATTATTTTTGGCTTCAAAAGAAGATTGACCATTTTGCAAATTTCTTTGGTATCTTTCATGGGTCACTTTGAGCAAATAGCAAACAAGCCATTGATAAATATGTATCACATCTGAAATTAATATTACGATTTTAATTAGCTTTAAACCCACCATACTTTCATACTTTCAGAATCCATCATTTCCTGAACCGTCCCCAATTGGCATTTCTGCTGCAATAAATCCAAACCATTACTTAGAAAATTAATGGATTCATATGGGGCTGTAATTTGCTCTCTATTCATAATATTGGGCCAGAATTTTAGCAACCAATTACTAGTTTGCTGAATAAGTACATGATTTTCGCCTTCGTACGTAATATTAGCATCATTGTCGCCTCGCATATCAACAAGCCGTGCCGCTTTTAAATATCCATGTCCTCCACATGCCTCACGACATTCCTGGATTGCATTTTGCGTCAACCAAGCAGCAAAAGGCTTACACGCTGAAGAAATAGCATGGATTTCAATACCGCGTTCTGCAACGTCTGGCTTTTCCATTTGCATAAACTTTTCAACAGTTGCTTCAACGTTATCAGCGACGATGAAGTATGAAAATACTTTGGTAACAATTGCTGAAGCCAAGTATGGCAGAAGACGATATTGCTAAAAGACGAACAACCATAAGTACCTAATTCGTCGATAGATATTTATAATTTTTACGTGCACTTGATACTCTAGAATGGGAAACTCTTCATCTGGGTTTGTTGAAGTTTCTGGTCCGAACTGTTTACGCACGGCTGCGTATCGAATGGCAATCGATATGCTTTTGCTTAAAAACGTGGAACAAATGCATGTTATATTAATGCGACCAACGGAAAGTGCATGTAAGGAAGAACCAAAGCGCTTTTTTGGGTCTTTTAACTTTGGCATATAGATTCCATCATCCGTAACATCCACATTTTTATTCAAAAGCGCGCTCTTAGGAACTTGGTAGTTGTTAAACATCATGACTCTGCAACATTCAGATCATTTTTTTAAATAAAAACAAAACAAAGATTGCATTTTATGTCAAACCCATTGTCAATTCCATTCATTCCTCCCTTAGGTCCCATATCAGCGATTATAACACCTGGCAGTGGAATATGTGTTCTAGTATCTCTAATTTGAATAGCAAATTGATGAAGGCCATGGCAAACGCCGTCAGGTGTATAGAGTTGAGCATAAAGCACCGTATGAGTTGCATTTTGACCTAGAAGTCCACTCCAACACTTGGCTGCCTCGAAGTTAGGAGAATGGATCACAAACGTCTTCGTTTCTTTATCATACGTAGCGCGCGTTTGCATCAGTCTTGTATTTGATCCATGGCCAATTTCGGTCAAGGTGAAACAACCCAGAAGCTGGCGCGATAAAATAATAGACGATAATGAATTTATCAGTAAATAATCTAATACCAACTGACCTTATTGTTATCGGAAGCCTCAGCTAAATGTAAATGCTGATCAGTGCCCAACGTCTTAATCACATTAGAAAACAGAGACATCCGAAGTCCGCACGTCACGCCAACACTCGGATCCCAAGAAAACAACACTTCAAAGTACCCCGCAACATTTGCGTAGTTTGCGACGAAGTTCTCAATTGCGTATTCTTGATGTTCGCCGAGTTTCTTCATCCGTAACATGGCCAAATGTCGAATTTCATCGAAAGTCTTATGGTCAATGTGCGGATCAAACAGCGGATTGTTTTTGAGCACTTCAACCAAACTATGCTAAAAAGCAATCATGAAGTAATAATGCATTAAGCGAAGAGAAATCTTACTTTGTAGCGAATTATATCCTCCGTTTCCAAGAACACTTTCAATTTCTTCCAATCGAAAGTGGCACGCTTTCTGTATTTATCCAACGGACCTGGCTTGAAATCTTGTAGGAGTTCCATTGCACTTACAAGTTATTTAAATAAATGTCTTCTTTTATTGATTTATTGATCACACTGTTAGTAGTGCTACGAAAACGCGTGAATTATGTATAATTAATAAATAAATAGTGTATTTGTTCATGAATATCCCATGAATTTGTAGTTAGAATGCACATACAACAGGTTTTGACTCATTCACGTTGCGCGCGGTACTGTCATCATTGCGGCAATATTATTAGTAAAATAGGCACCGCGTCACACGTAATAGAACTTTGAACTTGCTTCCAATAGATTCCTCTTTCCTCTTATTAAAATTGTTTCTCATCGTGTATGCATTTGTAATTATATGGACAACGTAACATAAGATGCACAGCCTGTAATTGTTTTTCTTTTTATCAGACATTTCAATATTTTCTTATAGAACAGCATAACTAGTTGTTTGTCTTTTAATTGCAATTACGCTACGAATTACGTACGTTGTATTAATCACTTTGAATTAAACCTTTGACTCTAACGACATCACACGATTCAGATAAAATAAATTCAACATGCACTGCGATAGCTGTTAATTATTCGATGACATTGCATATAATTACAAATTAGGCAATACATTTATAATATCAGTGTTGTTATTAAAGCTGTTATTAGTTTTAAAACCAGTATTCATCGATAAAAACTGCACAATTACAATCACATAAGTTGTGATTAAATTGAGAAAGTGAAATAGCATTGCATTATTGAGCGTGTAGAAATTAGCGGCAGAAAATTGCGGATACCTTATCGATATTTGATTAGCCAAATTGATAAGCTTATCCCTTGCTCCGCGAGCATTATGTTGCATTAAAATTATTCTGTAAGTTATATTTACAGATTTGCTGCCTTCGTTTTCTATCTTTTGGCAAAGGCCACTCAATAGTATCAATTGAATCTAAAATGTATTTAAGTATTATTCTTTTTATCTGATTGATTTTAGTTTGTGTTCTTACTACAGCATACATTATCCATGGTATAACAAAAGATGTAAAAACTCTTTGAGGGTTTAGCATAGTTATCAAAATCTCATAAAGAATTATTATGATATTATACAAAACTACAAAGAAGATATTCCAGCCAAAGATTGAATTGAAATGCACCACAATGTCTGATAAAATTAAGTGCATTTTTGCTAAATCTTCAACTTTGAGTGATAAGTAAAATTCTGTCTGGTTGGGATATACAAAGATAATTGATTTTAAAAATGCGTTGTAAGCCTGGTACCGAAAAAAGATCCCACGAAGAATAAAATACTGCAGAATATATGTAATAACAATGATTATCGTATATAGATTGTCACTCAATAGAGACCATCGAAATTCCACATTATTTAGAATAAACCAATTGATGCAATCTCCAGTTATCAATACAATCGTCATTCCAATACCTCCAAGCATTTTTGCTGTGACATACGTAATACGTTTGACTTGAATTTTTTGAATGTTCAATAAATTATCAAAACTGTTTAACTTTTTGAACATTTTATTGATATCGTCGTGCTTCCAGAATGTCACAGTGCAAATCATAAGTACATATGCCAAGCACGAGGTTGACGTCATAAAGAAAGCCACAGTAAATTCGAAAGTTTCATGCTTTTCTACTATTGGCATATCAATAACCATATAAAGTTGAATTACTGTTACGAAAGATAATAAGAATGCTGAGTACCATTTGACGGAGAGGAATGTTCTTGTTTTATGTTTGTAGAACGGAAAAACCCCAAATATACTATTGATCCTTAATACAGATTTTAAATTATCAGCAAAGTACATTTTGTTTCTTTCACTCACTAGACAAGAGTAAATTATAAGTTAAAACTCTGTATCTTAAATACATTTTCTATCAGAATAACTAATTTACAAACTTCTAAGAATAACAAATAAAATCAAGTAGATACTATTCTCGCCTATATTATTCTTTTAAACTGTAATGGCAATGCAATATTACACCAATATTTGAATTACATAGCAAACCTACCAACAATTTTTCAACTAACATCAATTAGACCAATTGCAATGGTGACATTTAAATTGAAACAGATATAAATACACTGCATTTGTTTAAAATACAAATTACAATACAGTTGCATTAGGTGCCAGACATTGCGGGCAGTTACTGGGGCTGCTAGTAGAAAATTGTATAATAACAATCACGTAAGTGGTGATAAGATTGACAAATGTAAAAAGCATAGAAAAATCCACATTGAAGAAGCCTGCAGCGGAGAATTGCGGACATCTTGCAGTTGCTTGTTGCGCAAGAATAAAGAGCTTTTCTCGCATCGCAGGAACATTCGAGTAGCGGTATAGGGCTTTGTAGGATATTGTTATAGTTTTCTTGCCTTCGTCTACTACTTTTTCACACATAGTTGCAACCACAACTCCTTGTATCTGAAATAAAATTACAAAGTTAATATCTTAATATACTTACATACATACATTAAAATAAGTTCGTTCTATATGAAAACTAATGTACCACGGAATAAGAAGCCCACATTGCCAAGAAATATATATCTGCTGACTTATATTCCTGAATGTTCAACATCATAAAGCAAAATCTCATTATATATAGTAAAGTTACTTGAATGTTAATCAACAAATTCCAACTATAAATGCTATTGAATAATTGCACAAGTTCTGTACATTTCTGGTGCAAATTTATAAAACTTTCAATGTTTATTTTTCGAGTGTATATTTCTCTGGTGTCTACGTCAAATATTTCCTCCATTAGCTTGTTTAAAATCTCAAATCGTTTACGAATTGAGATCAGAAGAAGTACTTTAACAGATTCATTAATGTTGATAATGTAACAAGTAAAAACGTCTCCGATATAATACAGAAATAATTGCACATAAAGTGGTTTAGTGGTTGCCAAAAGGTACCACAACAAGTCAGCAAGATTCATACCAACGTATAAAAAATGCATTAAATAAAAGTATACCGAAACATATTTAATTCTAGGCAATGGTTTATTGATTTTAGTTTGCATGTCAATGTGGTTAAAAGTATCGAAGAGACATTTAATGTCACGGCACTTAAAGAAGTTTATCGATATGATTGTTTGCATGCAAAGTTGTAATTCAAATAATGGCTGAAGAAGCACTCGAACAATACTGTGAAATCCAGCAGTCATTCTTCTTGCCCATATTAATTCGATCATTTGTGATGTAAATACAATACTTAGGACAAAAACTGGTATTATTTTCAATGGACGAAAAGTCTTCTTCTTCCAATTATAAAATGGCAATACGCCGAAATAATTGCTCACGTAAACGAATAAAGATATATTTTCTGCTAACATGATTCTCAAGTACTTCAATACTAAATGAAAAACAATCTCATTATGTCGATCATTTGTACATAAAATATAATCAAATTGATTAATTTGAACTCGTAGAATTGATGATGTTATCAATTTGTTTAAGAAAAGAGTAATTTGTTAATTGAAAGTGTATTATTGTTTTGAACAATAAATTTACGTCTTCAATTGTTTGTAGAAATACTTACAATACTTACAATTTCCCATATGTAATACATAACCATGACTTTAATATTTGTTGTAAAATCAGCAATAATTAAACTTAGTGGCAAAATGACATCCACGAGCATGTGCATAAACAGAAGAAATAAAATCCATCCAAAAAGATTATTATATAAGTCCATGCAGTCACATATCTTTGAATGTATTTCTATTAATTGATTACACATTTCCTTTGTATATCTCATAAGAACTTTTTCATTTTCATATAACATTTTGTTGTATGATTGTACCCGAGATTTGATTAAATAACCATGATAGGCAACCAATATTACAACATGCCAAATATAAAATTCTAAGAAAATATTCAAAATCCCCGTGAAAATCCAATAATGATCGCTTGCTATGATGTTTAATCCAACTGCGCAGTAAAAAATCAGTAGCAGGAAAAGGATATGAAAATACATAATTAACACTTTAAAGTTTATAGTTTCCGGACTTCTTTTGCAATATAAGAAAAGTTCAAGATCTATTTGTTCTATTAACTTATAGAAACAAAAAAGTTGATTTGTTTTGCGAATGCAAAGATTTACAATTGTTGATATGATAAGGCAAATCCCAATTTGATTCGCTAAGAGGCAAATTATTTTCACATTTGTTACGTGAAACCATTCAAGTTGAAATTCAAATGGCAACTGGATATTATAGTAGAAAATAATTAAACTAATTATTTTAATACTTTTTAAGTGGGTTGAAATTAATTGATTGCGATTCACATTTGTTTTTGGTAAAATTGCAATAAAACTGTAGTATGATTGCAAATAATTTATGTTATTACAGTCAACTGAGTTGGGAAACATGTTCGCGATAATGATAGATACATGTAATATCTTTCTGCTACAATTAGAGCTGTAAAGTAAATTAATTAGTGTATAGCAGTGTATTAAGTTTCTAATTTCCTGTCTACTTTTAGACCACACTCCCAACGTAGGTACTTACAATACAGTAAATAGTCCATGCAGAAGTAAGGCAAAATGCTTTAAGTCTAATTGTAGACCATAATGCAATTGTACAAATTCGTAAAATGAACATCATTGTCTTTATCACTGAGAACAGCATACTCCAACCATAAATATAGTTGAATAGATCAATGCTATCACAACATTTATGATGCAGATCCATGTAATCATCAAAGTGTTTTAGTTGCAAATATAACGGCTTTTTTTGTAATTCAAGTTTTTCTATTGCATCGTTAGCAGCTTTAAATCTCACAAGAATCGCCCGAATTAAAAGAAGTTTAATATATTCGTTGATTTCGGTGCAATAACTACTGAAAGAATCTCCTGAGTAGAATAGCAATAAGTCAAGCCACGGTAAATATTCTTGTAATACCCAGAATTCATATAGATTTAAAAATAAAATCACCAAAACCATAATTATAAATAAAGCTGAAATATACTTTATGAAATGTGGGCGAATATTATACAATCTCAACAAATCATGGTCAAGTTTATTGAATAAAGTAAATAAGCACTGAATTTGCCTAACTTTCCAGAAGCTATTCATAATATTTTGTATATTAATACCAACATCCATAATTGGCTGAATAGCAATATTAAATACACCGCTTCGTTTATGTAAACATATTATTCGTGAACCGCCCCAAACCAAAGCAACAAATGTCCACAAAACAACAATCGTTGACAATACTGGCACCGTTTGAAATGTTCTTAATCTTTGATTGTAGTACGGAAAAAAACCGAGCAAGAACGCTGCGTTTAAATAAATCATCATGTTTTCCGCCAACATTATACCGTTCTATAAAAATATTATTAGTTATCGAGTTGTTATAATTCGTAGTATAAACATTGAATATGACATTAATCTAATTGCATACTAATGGCAAAACAAACATCGCGCTCCTGCCTTTCTTGTATATTACTCAAAACCTAATTACGTAATTCACTTACAACTGAATAGGTTGTCCAAACCAGAAGAAACCCCAAGGTTAAAATATCATCTGGAGTAATGATTATTGAGCAAAATCGCAGTATGAAGAAAATTGTTTGAATGATTGATATCAAAATATTCCATCCATAAACTTTGTTAAAAATATCTACCAAATCGCAACATTTTCGATGCATCTTAATGTGTCTTTCAATTTTACGTTGCCCATCAAATATGTCACCCAAGTCCATATTTATGAAAAGGTCATTGTATAATTTAAATCGTTTCAAAATAGAATAAATGATCAATATTTTCAAGCATTCATTGATGTGAATATTATAACTGCTTAATCCATACCCCGAATAATAAAGTACTTGTGCTATTACTGGATACTCATCGCCCCATACGAAATAATCAAGACAATTTAAACCCAAGAAAATTGAATTCACAAAGATGAAACTGCTATAAATGTATTTCAGCTTGGGTGGCTCTTCCTTATAGAAACACTTAAAGTGATGATCAATTTCATTAAAAACATGAAACAAAGATTGCAGTCCCTTAGTTGAAATAAAATTTGCATTGATTATCGTGTGTACATTCATGACCAGATTAATCATAGATTGTGATATCATACTAATCGTCCTGGCCAAGTGGAAATTAAAGGATACAATTCGTATTGCTTCCCATATTACAGCCACCGAAGGCACAATCGCAAACAGTAAAGGAATCCAATACACAACCCGAAACTCGTTTGATTTGCGGTCATAATACGGAAATATTCCCAACAGAAAAGACAACCGGAAGTAGACCAGAATGTTTTCAGCTAACATTTTGATCAATGACGCCAATATGTGTTGAGTATTGTCTTGTTTACTGCATTTGCCTTGTTATGTTTCTTTAGTAATTATATTAAGAGAACTTTAAGTAGTTTAAAAATGAAACGTACAATGTTAATTTATTGGAATACTTACACATCCATAGGCTGTCCAAATGGCCAACATCATTAAAATTGCCCTATGTTTTTCCGTATTACCGTCTTCCAACACGATACTCACTAATCTCAAAATGTATAGTACTAAATGAGTCATTGATATTGCAAAATTCCAACCGTAAAGTTCGTTACATAAATGCACTGCATCTGTACATTTTAAATGAATTTGTACTAGAATATCAGCCTGTCTTGTATTCATATTCACAGTCTCTAATACCTTTTGAATTGCTTTTATTCGCAATGCAATTGCAATAAATACATGACCCATTATAAATTTAGTTGTGTGTATACCAAACTTAACAACAATTTCATTTACAATTGTATAATTATCAACGGTCAAAAAGTCTGTTTGAACCATAATATAAAAAGAATGCAGAATCACATAAGTAGTGTTAGTAATAAGCAATTTAAAGTTTACCATTTTTATAGGCTCAGTATTAATTAAAAAATAATACTTTAAATCTTTATCTACTTGGTTTAAAAGGCGCCAAAGTTGTTGCCATTTCTCGAAATTTATAAACTGGTGTCTCACGATAAATTCAATTAGTATGAGATTAGTAAGCACATGTTGAAATAATCGTGTACCGTTATTAAAAGTGATCAGTTTTGGAAAATATATTATAGTTTTCCACATAGTATAACAATACGAAATTGCAATAAATAAAAGCCAAGAAATAGCGAAGTATATACATTTTTGAAACTCTTCGGTTTTTTGGTTTAATTTTGGCAATAAAGCTAAAACATAAGACTGTTTCAATAAATATTCTAGTTCTTTGCTTAAAGTCATAACTTAGTCTGAAATGACAACACAAAATAGACTATTATTGACATAAGTTCCTCCATTAGAATAATATTTAATCAACTAATTAAAGTTTATCATGATCATATACTATCTAATCGCAAAAGAACATGTAGTTTAAAACATTATCATTATACTTACACACAAATGGCAGCAATTAATGAATATTTGTATCGCACGTAGCCACACATTAGTCTCTATGCAGATGATGAATACTTTTATCAGTCGCAAAATATAAATGACAAGATGCATGAAGAATATGAAAAAGAACCAACCGAATATATCGTTTGTCAATGACATAATTTCGTATAAATTTTGCAACAAATAATTGGATTTTTCAATATTTACAAGATTCCCGTTAATTACATTCAAGTCATAGATTTTTTTATTTATAACTTTAACTCGTAACGCTATCGCTTTCAAGAACATTATTAAGAAATAAACTGCTACGTTGTAGAAATATTTAAACAATATATCAACAATCGCCGCGAGTGGGATAGTTTTTTTCCCCAATATCCAATGCATATAAATTGCCAATCCCAAAAGACCGATAGATACCAAATGAGTGGCAAAGCAGATAGTTCTTGTATAACGCAATTTAATTGATTGTGAATAATTATGCAATGTTTTATCAATATTTAATAAACAATGAAACAGTTGTTGTAACTCATTGCGCTTTGCAAAATTTGTTACAATTATAAGATAAAACAAAATACTGTTTTGCACTATTACTTCAAAGATTTTTGGCAATGTATCTGTGTAAATAGTTGAAGCAGCAAACGGATTGGTCATAAAAGTTACATAAATAAAAATGATAATTAAAACAATGTATATTATCATTTTAGTAACAATAATATTCGCCATTGAAACAAATTTTTGATTTTCAACCCATGGCAAAATGCCACAAATTGCACAGTTTGTAAAAAACCACTTTAAATTGTCAATCACCCACATGATGAATTAATCACATTTTTATGTGTTATGACTATTTCCTTTTTATATTCTGAAACACGAGTTGTCAGAGAAGTATAATCAATTATTCAATAGCACTATTCATTATAATAATTAAATGTCAAGTAGTCCTTAGTTAATATAATAGTTCATAGAAAATTAAATTGATTGAATGACCGATAAATTAAAGGTGAATGAATTAATGAAGAATAATAATAATACATACTTACAAATAGAATAATGCAATTTATACAAATTTGCACTATACGCATCCACATTATGTTTTCTCCAAGCAGAGTAAATATAATTCGCATTAGCCGTAAGATATAAACAACTAAATGAACGTAGATTAAGAAAAATGTCCAACCAAATAATTCATTAATATAATCTATTACATCGCAAACGTAATCAAATATTTTCGAGGCATGTTCAACACTATCAGGCTTGACTTCTACACATTTTCTTGCAATCACTCGATTGACTTCTGAGAAATACTTTTTTGTTGCATAAATAAACATAATTAGAAAATTAATAACTACGTTGTATAAATATTTACACGTTAAATCAATTAATATTAAAAAAGAAAAGGAGCGTTCATTTCGGTGGTACAAATACGTAGAAATGCCCAACAGAATGATTGTTGCTCCATTGAAAAAGAGAAACATCATTAATATGTACGAAATCCTTATATTTGTACTCGCCTTCAACTCAAAGTTTAATTTTTCAAAACGTTCGATCAGAAGTTGTAACTTTTCTATTTTAAATACCTGACATGTAAATGATAGATGCAATATTAGAAAATTTTGTAAAATTAATTGTAACAATTTTGGGGTACTGTCATTATACGCGTTAGTTATTGAAGTTATATTAAATGCAACACGCACATACACTGGCAAAATTGCAAGATATATTAAGAAAAACACGTAAAAATAGTTGGATCTTCTTAGTTTGTTGTTATCAATGCTTGGTAAAATACCACAATAAACGCAATTTTTAAAAAAATATTTTAAATTTTCCTGGATCAACATTTCACTTCTAGTTTAATAAAATGATTAAAATATTGTATTAAAGTTCAGTGGTGAATAAGTGCAAAGGCATTGCGTGAATCAAGCTATTACTTTTGTCAATATTTTAGTTTGATTGTAACTTTAATTAACAAAAAAGGAATAATGAGAGTATAATGTATACTCTTGTGAGCAATAACTAAAAGTGATATTAATTTATACAGAATGTCGCATTAATTAATTTTATATTCGTGTCAATAAAGAAATAAAAATAGAAACTTACGATCATGTAACAACCCCATTGCAGTAAACCAAAAAAATGCCATGAATGTTCCACATGCAGTAAGTATATCAAATGCACCAATTTTAATATTCTTTGTAAATTACGAATTTCTATTAGGAACATATTCCATCCAAAAATGTTATTGTACAGCTCATTTATGTCCTTCAGGAGTAAATGTAGACGTATGATAGGTTGAAAATATATTT
Organism: Aleochara bilineata; assembly: GCA_003054995.1. Taxonomy (NCBI): domain Eukaryota; kingdom Metazoa; phylum Arthropoda; class Insecta; order Coleoptera; family Staphylinidae; genus Aleochara; species Aleochara bilineata. The sequence goes on from NBZA01001766.1 coordinate 48,332, forward strand.
GAGGGGAGCAATATGATTGAGAGCTTTCATCCAGTAATTGTTGAAACACTTCATTCAAACTTTTATATCTTCTTCTTATTTCCATTAATAGTATAACTTTTAAACACTGCACAAAATGCAAAGTATAGTAGATGTATCTTTCACTAATATATAAATAATATGCCGGATAATTCAATTTCATGACCCATACAAAATAGTCGTATGAGAATAAGGAAGCAATAATCAAGTGGTTCATAATTAACATAACTCTTGCTTTTCTTTTAGGCCATATATAGTTTTGTTTATAAATTTTCTCAAAAAGGTTGTCAATTTCATTAAAAGTATTTATCATTTCCTGACATTCCTTAATTTTTATAAAGTTTACAGTCACCATAAATTGAATTAGTATAAATAAATTTAGCAATGGAGAAGATGAATGAGTAAAATTTTCAGCAACTGTCATTAACTGATTAATATAGGAGTCAATTATGTAATAACTACAAACACCGTGCCATATTACTATAACTAATATAAAAGTTATAGTGATTTTCTTGTTACAACTTAAGCGTTGATTTTGGTAGTTTACATGCGGAAATATTGCAAAAAATGTTGCCAACAATAGAAACACTTTAATATTATGAGCTAACATAGTCACTACTTTTAAATAAACGTCTGACAAGAATCGATTAACTATACTTTTAATAAACAGGATAATACCTTTAAGTCTTTTTCAATTTCAATTAGACAAGTAAACAGAAATATCGCAGGTAATTATACTTACGATACTAATCATAAAAAACATGCTAAAAATCCCTGTAAATTGCGCTTGCTGTTTGTGTGCCATAAAGTCTATCGGTGTCAAAATATTGAATATCAAATGAGTATATAAGAGAAAATATGACCATTCCATTGTTTCGTTAAATAATGAAATTCCCTCAAGGATTAATCCATAGATCCTTATTAAACTGTCACATCGAATTGCCGATGAAGTTAGAGAATTATAATATTCTTCGATAATTGAATTCAATGCTTTTAATCGTAAATAAAATAAATTAGAGAAATAGATTAATAACATTACAATGAACCAAATATAATACTCTAAAAACTGTCTATATAGAAAAAGCATAGCAGCGGTTAAATTTGGCATATTGTGTTTGGCAGAAATAAACGTAATTAAAGTTATGGTTGCACAACCCGTAGTCACGACTGCGAGCCATATTTTCAGTCTACTCTTTGGCAAACATAAATTATGCCATAGAAGAAAATTAGCATCGACAAAATTGATTACTTTAAATGTATTTTCCAGTTGAGATGTCCTTGTGCAAGATATATGTACAAAGCTTATCAAATTCAATACAAGAAAAACTTGATCCAGAATTAGAACCAATTTTGGCATGTGATAGCCGGACACTTCCATGGACATTTCAGCCGGTAATATTAAAATGTTTATTGAAACCAAGCACAAAAAAAGAAAAAACGTTTTCAACTTGTTAGTAATAAACTTATTTTTATTTCTGTCAAAATATGGCATATAGCCAATGTAATAATAGAAGCTAGTTAAAAAATTAAAATTATCCACTTCTTTACTAGGCACCGACTGCATTATGCGCTTGCAAATTGAATACTAATCTATCAAATTGTGTCCGCGGTTTTAATACAATTAGCACATCAATTGGTTAATTAATATTTGTAGAAACTTAAGAATCACTTACCATTAAGCACAACGGCCATCCGGTCAAGATAATTGTATGTCCAACGCCAACAAATGTTGTCCTTGATAATAGCGATGCAATGAAACTTAACATCGTTAGCACAGCATTAATAATTATCAACAAGAAATGCCATTGAAAAAGAGTAATAAATTGTTGAATAATGTCGCAAAGGCAGTTGTGCAACGATAGGATATTATCAATATTTCCAGATATTTTTCTAAACGCAACATCTCCATGGCTTCCATATAAATTTTTCACTAAATGTCTAAGGTTTTTAAATCTATTCTTGATTTGACAAAGCAAGTTCAATATCAAATCAACCAAAAACATTGCTATGAAGTATGATGCTACATCAATCACATAATACTTATATTCATTTAGATTTCCTTTAACAAGCACCCAAAGAGTCCAATCTCGAAATAATAATATACCAGCTATGATAAAAATGAAAACGACGAAAACATTATTACATTTTGTTGGGTATTGCATTTGAATATTATACAGCTTATTAAACGTGTTATCAAACTTTTCAAAATTATCAAATATTTCCTCAAAGTTTTTCTGCTTTTTAGAAGACATTAAACAAATTGACCACAGGACCAGCGCCACGTGCAGTAAAGTTATTACGCATTTACAAAAATATGATATTGGTGAAATATTAGCACTCATACTTCTGTTAGAAATGCTGAAAACCGCCCCCGACATGTGTAATGCTGCTACTATAACAGAATATATTTTAAAAGATTTGAACCGCTTCCCAGTTTTCGTCTTTTTTGAGAGAAAAAACGGAAAAATTGCAAACAAACCACCAAAAAACAGCACTAGACGTAATTGCTCGGCTACGGTCATTACGCCTGCTTACTTCTTAAAGTGTGCGCGTGTATTGAAACAAAAATAGAATCCTAGTCATTCTGTTAAATAATTGACGATATAATCACCAAATATAGTTAACTACTCACTTGACAGTAAAATAATAGGCTATTACAGCCGTAATATATTTATAATACATATGGACGTATACATACAAACTTTATTACCATTAGTATTTCAATTCTACTAATTAAAGTTAATACAGATATTAACAAAATGTCCGCTTTGTAATCGTTGATATACTTCAATGGAAGTTCGTATGATTCCAACAGATTTAACATAAATTGTAACAGTTAATTCTCATTCTTAATGGTATCGTGGTATCCATTTTACAATTACGTATTACTTGTTTCACATCCACGTGATATTATCCGGTTTATTGGATTGGGGAGTAAATATAAACTGATGAAAATGCACCTTAAATTATTCTAATATAAATTACAACACGTAGATTTATCGGTATAGAATAATTAAGGAAACTAACTTCATCAAAAATAAATCTTATTTCATTACAATGCTAACGTTTGCAAGTATACATTTGCTATTGTACAAATATTGCAAATTATTCAAAGATTGATCACATGAGTTCCAGTTTATTACGGTATTATCGTATAAAATCGGTTTATTAGTGGCGTATTTAGAATATAAATTAATTGAATACATAAGAATAGATTTTAATTTCTTGTTTACTTTGGACGGACACAAAAGTTGCTGGAAATTTTGTGTGGTCTTCAATGTCAATTATTTACTCTATCAATTACTATGTCCGATTTTTTCCATTCAATACAACATTCGTGAAGTACTCCCCACGTCAATCTTCGGCACCGCAATATTTGTATGACATTTTGATAATCCATGTTATATGCACCAATCCCAATGAAAATATTCATTTACATGTAGAATTAATTACAGTTTTGTAATAATTCATCTATAAAGTACAAAATATATAATATATATTTATAGTTCATTGTAATTCCATTACTCATTTAAATGTATCTCAATCATTCATTCTATATGTGTCTACTTAAATCTTACACTTTGCTATTATCGCGTACAAATGGAAATGAAAATATATGTACATACAAATTGAACGACCACCTAAAATATAATACAGAAAAAATACATTGCTCTATCACGACGGCCATTTCAAAGATGCTTCTAACAAAAAAAAACGTGTTATTTAAATGCGTAATTGTACTACATAATAATGCGCAACAAAAATGGCCGAGTGCAAACAATTTGTTAAGTTGGAAAATAATCCAATTAATATCAACTTAAACCATCACTCCCTCATCACCGGTCTAGTAACTAAAACTATTCTTTTTAAAATTGACTGATTGTGATTGCTTTAATCCCAAGTTAATCACGCTCTACGGACGATGACTAAGTGTTCGAAATATTAATTCCTTACATTAAATATGAACCCGCTGCACGTTGTGATTTTATAAGTCTTATAATAGCTGCACACCTTAGTTACTTGTGCCTAGCTTCCAATATAAAAAAGGGTAAGTAGAGAACATTTTGGGTGCCGAGAATTTGATAGAAACTATAGTGTGACTAGAAAAGTTGTTTTAAAGTTGAGGTTTATAGGAAGACTGGCCTATAATTAACAATCAAAGTTTCTTATCGAAAAGCGGCAACTTCGAACGCACGGCACCCTCACAAACAACCAATCTGGAGCATTTATTATTACGCTGAGGTATTATGTGCGAACCTGACGACGATGCCGATATGTTTGCGTGCCGATCCAGAGATCTGCGGTATTGGTGTACCATACCTGTAGGTACGTTGCGTGAGGATCCAACACCACCAGACGCTTGAAGTTTCGATGATCGGCGCTCGAAGTACTCCACAATCGTTGAAATATTCGGTTGCAGGTCCTGTGCTGTCCAATCTGAACCAGCCAGACTGGAAATGTCTTCACTACTATCCGTATATATGGACGAAGCACGTTTATACAATGCGTGCAGTTCAACCGATTCTAGTTCGTCTAATGATCGTAGTGAACTCACAGCGGTCCCACTGTCCCATAAACTGTTGGGGGATAAGCATTCACCTACAGAAGAATAAAAACCTGATTCAGATGAACCTCGCCGTCGAAGATTTGGCGTGGTCGTTTCCGATACACCAATTTCAGACAGATTAGTACTGGAACCTGTGCGGAAGAGATCGCGCACAAGAACGGGTCCCTTGGGGGCCTTACGTGAGCCTGTGGGCGAACCAGGAAGAGAACGAGGTGACTCAGCACTATCAACAAATGGCGATGGAAGCTCACAGCATGAAGAAAAATTGCCAAGGAACTTCTTAACACCACGAAACTGCGCAAGTCTGGCAAACGGATTCGTCGTTCGGGGTTTGTAATGCGGATCCTGATGGCACATCGAAATTGCGTGACGACGCGCCTTCTCACTTGGGCTTGAGTGCACCGTCAAGCAAATAGTGGATGCCTCTTCGCTGTGCGATCTCCGATGAACAACTACAAGAGGAAATGTAATGTAAACAAAAATGGAAGTAACAATACGGAAGAACTCACTTTTTCTGTCTTGAGGCGTAGATGCTTGCAATGATAAAGCAGTGAGGTGTTCAACGCTCTTCGCCGCGCAACTGGCGAGACGGGCGGCTTCCTTGTCGGCCATTAACATGTCGGTTATAATTTTAGTCAGTACGTTTTGAATTTCAAGGAACTTAGGTCGTTTCTTTGGTTCGATAATACAACAGGTGAAAGCCAATTGTAGAAATTCCGGATTTACAGACGATTCGCATAAATCCAAAAACGCCATGTAATCCAGGCCAAAATTGTCTGTACGTGGCAGCTGATCCGGATCAGCTTCCACGCGTGCGATCAGTTCGCAAAGTATGATGCCGTAGCTAAAAACATCACTCCGCTCATCATAATACTGACCCTTCAGACATTCGGGCGATATCCAATATGGAGACCCGACTGTACAAAGTTTGACTGTACTGCCAGGTTCAGGTATTCTTGCGGCAAGTCCAAAATCACCAACAACCGCGCGCCGATCACCGTTGTCAAAGAGTTTTATTAGAACATTCTAGAAATCACACATACGAGTACATTTTATATATCATTCAACACCATTCAAGCTTGGAATAAATGAACTCACTTTACTTGTCAAGTCCCTATGAAAAACTCCTATCGAATGCAGATATGTCATGCCGCAACTTATATCGCGCGCTAATGACACCCGACATGCCTGTGGCAGCTCAATGCTGCGATTTTGTATCAATTGCTCCAGTGAACCACCATTGATATATTCAGTCAGCGCATGCAGTTGTCCTTCGTGCACGCACGCTCCCATAAAGGATAAGATGTTAGGGTGCGAAAGTTTATTCATCAATTCGACCTCCTTCAACATCATTCGTCGATTCGACCTTAGCAGATTCATTTTCAGCACCATAACTTGTCCAGTCACACGATGTGTTACCTTAAAAAAATACTCAATTGGATGAACTGATATACACAAGTAGTATCTAAACAAATCCATAAATCCTTATATCTTTCTACAGAGCGGACTCAAAAGCAAAAGAGGAAGACTTATGGCGCCAACGCACGCATTTTAGCATCATAAAACATACAAGTCATAGGCGCAACTGGGTTAAGTTATTTATATTACGATCAAATCTTAATCTTAGCACATGCTTTGGAGTAGATTGAAGTCTGTTCGCTTCCAAACTCAGCGCAGTGTAATATAATCGACGTTATCAAAGTTTGAATCGCGGTAACACTTTGCATATATTCATAAGAAAATTAATCATTTTCCGAGCATCACCTTTGCATTCTTACTAAATGCTTCAGTTCGCCGGATCCCCGATCCGGTTTCATTTCAGTTCAGTTCAAAGCCTGAGCTTTCGTAACAAAAACATACATGACATGATGATGATATTGTTGTTATGGACATATTTTTAGAACATTTTTGTCATCTCTTCATCAAAACATCGCTTGGACTCAATCCAATCAAAGTGAGCCGGCAGCAAATTTTAAAAAACCAGTCTATTTTCGTAAATGATCAAAATATCCCGTAAATCATATGGAGAAGACGCTCGTGTGCTCCCAATCACTTAATTATCTTATTGTTTCCCTCTATTCCTAGCTGGACATCAAACACATGTCTGAGCGCAAATACAATTATTATATAACTCGGGCATTGCTTTAAGTAATGCTCCAACTGCCAGGGCAATTTGCCAAGCCAAAGGTGCACATTTTCACCATTAAAAATGCTAAGCAGTCGACGGTGGAATTTTTAGCAGAGCAAGTTGAGCAAACAGTATCTCCACGTACGCATTTAAAAGACATAAAAATTCCGAATATCAAATTTCGCTGCACTTAATTGCAAGCATTCGTACCAATTTCGACACGAATGCATTTCATAGAAGTACATTGAATGTACTTGCTCTTTATATCCTTTTATTCCATGAAATAACAGTTCCAAATTAGAATTGTTGTTAGCTAGGCTTGAACAGCTTGGTGACTCTATCATAGTTATTGTTCTTGAAAAGTACACCTTGTAATAAACCGTCACATGTGGCATAGCCTAACAGGTGTGCAACGTGCGATTCTATTAAGAAATTTAAACAAATTGAGAGAAGAGTCTCAAGGATTAGTTCCATCTGTGCGATATATGATCATGCTGTCTTTTATTCCGTTTTAGCGTTATTTTTATATATGCTGCTGTAGATGGAATTTCAATGCTTCAGCGAGTAAAATGTAAACCACTTAATAACCGTTCGGTATTTATAAATATTACATATAGTATACGATTCTGCGCTTATCACGCAGTTAGTCAATAATTGATAATATAATTTATCAGGCAATCAAGTGTGAATTAGTAGATCTATGTATATGCGCCATGGTCTATTGCAAAAATTAATTTAATTGCATTTAATAACAGTACAAAATTATAATTAAAATCAAAGTGTTCTACTTTGTTAATGTTCGTAATTAGACCTGACATTAATTTTAAATTTCTGAAAATCAAATTAGAATACGTACAGCAACTATAGTTTCATCTATCATCTGGTACATTCTTAATTACAGTATCAAGTAAACCATTCTTACAGAGAGCACTTGATTGCCTTTCTCTGCCATTGGAATTGGAAGAGGAAGCACCCGAACGTATACAATTTATATAAATCTAAATTTCTACTGACTATAACAGTAATTATGAATATTTCATCACGCCTGTGTGCTGACCAAAGCAAAAATTGCGGAATTACTTATTTAACTAGCTAATATTTACTACCGTAAGTACGGCCTAGCTTCGCTCGATAAGTAATTATAAAATGCAAGACACGTGGAAAAGAAAGTCGATTACATTTCATTCAGTACGAAAGACTTCTCACTTCCAGTCGCTCATTGCCATTAAAAAATAACAATAGTGCGCAATTTCATCCTTTTTGTTTTCAACTCGATTCAGTTTACAACGCTGATGCAAATTCTTCTTCCCAGCAGCACAACAAGGTACGGCATTGATATGAAACGCACACATAATAAACGATGAAAAATCGAGAAAACTGAGAATTTCACTCGGTTTTATATTAAATCGCCAGATGCAAATGTATATTCCTTCAGCCTGCCTGTGAGAATCCACATAAAATGCAGTTTCTAACTGTATTCGAATGAAAAAGAATTTAAAGGTTTCATTAAGAGACCGAAATAAATAATAATAGCTATTGTCAGATAAAAACAACAGCCATTCGCGAACACTGTACATTATAAAATAGAATTTGCTGATTACAATGTTTGTTTTAGTCGGATGTATCAATTGTGAAATTCCTGGTGAATGTAAAATGCAATTGTTGAATTGCAAATTACACACGAATGTGTAGAGCCTAGTCGAACGAGCGCCTGCCTAGTAATTGTATTGCACAAACGTCTTCCGATTATAAGTTTGCAAACTATTGCAACAGAGAGGAAAAAAACACCGCAAACTCCGCGCAGATCCTTTTTATTGCTGCTGATTCAATGCACTCGTTGTGCTCATTTACAAACCAATTGCGTGTGCGATTTAAATGATGTCATGGTGTTATTAATTTCCCGAAGCAAAACATAAAAGGGTGCAAGCTAATATTAATTAAAATTCAATTGCCGGCGGGTGCCGCCAGACAAAACGCAGTAGACCAATAAAGCTAATTGAATTTCATCGTTTTCGGCAACCCGTCGCAACGGTCTAGATATCAAATAGAATTAGAAATGCTGGCTAGCACTGGCAGACACAAGTCTCCCCCTGAGTGACCACCGACAGCATGGGCCACTGCTGTTTCAGATGCACTTTCACCAGCAGTGTGTGCATCATAATGAAAGCGTGCCTGCATTCAAATTAACAACAATAAATAATTTATACCTCATGTGGCACGCCACAACTGCACCAAGTTGCAATTGAGTTTCTAAAGACCGGAAAACTCTCTGAAAATTCACCTGCTCAAGACACAGCAAAGCAAACAACAAAAATTGGCTGTGAAACAAAACAATAGTAAAATACATAAATTGATAGCAAAGCAAGTCTTGCTTGCTGCCAAGCTAACAATATACATAAAATATGATGGCAAACAGGTCCACATAATATTGTCGCTGCAAGAGAATACTGTTTCTGTTACTGCTGCAGCAACAGGACTCTGCTTGCTCGCCCACGCACCCCAAAAATAAATTCAACATGTTGCTGGTTGCTGGCAGGCTGACTTTCTTGAATACGTAGCGCCATGGCAACACTCGCCGCTCACCGGCTGCTGGACCGGTATTGTGACACTTTCAGCCGCCAGCCTGCCGGCAGAACGCTTTGCGTACAAACGAGACACGCAGCCTACGGAGATGCTTCCACGCATAGCATATCGACTCGATAGGCAAATGGGCAATAAGAAGGCGACACGCTTGTAATACTTTCGAACGACAATTGTAAAGTGCCGGCAATAATTTACGCGAAGTGATGCACCACACAAACTCTAACAGTTTCTAATTCGTTTGGCTCATTTTGTCCGTAACTCGTTAGAAAAGATTAATTACGCTTGCAGTGCATAGAATAGCAAATAAAAAATAGCGGTCAATAAAAATCATCAAGTGGTATTAATTGCTGCATGGCGTGCGGTGTACGCAAGGTGCACAATTTATTACAGCGAGTTAAAATAGAAATAGCAAAATAACGAATGTAATTGAAATTAATTGATACGACTGCCTTATGTATCGAGTGCAAATTGAAATTTGAATAACGGCAGCTTGATTTGTTTATTAATTAATTATCATTTACGAAATTCAATGGTAAAGGTAAAGCTGTCAATGACTTCCGGTGATCGTTGTAAATATGCCATAAATAAAGCAGGCACTGCCATGGGATGTTGGTGATTATATTTCTATTAGCAAATCATCATCATCCATTACTGTACTGATAGTTTGCTTATGTCCACACCTATTAAGAGCAATTTCACCAGTGTAATTTATTTGCGATTGCTTTCGAAAATGTAAGGAATATTTGCAATTAAAATCAGTCTCTGCCAAAAACAACATGTGCTTAATGTACCATTAAAACATTACAAAACGCATAAGCATCATGTGAAATCCTGCCACAGTCAAAGTACAATACAACAGTCAAATGAAAGTGAAATGAAGAGAATTAACATACAATTAACTCTCCAAAAACTATCTAACAAACAAACAAACACTATCCAAGAGTGCAAGTTTCGAAAAACATGAATTCCTTTTCTCAACTTATAATGATTTATATAAGCGACAAACGACAAAACAACACATGATAGATATTTATTACTAAAGCAATTGATTTCCGAACATAATCGATAACAACTCCACGAACAATGTATGTACGTTAGCAACATTATCTAAAAAGTTGCTTTTGCATTGATCATTTTGAAGGACCTCTAATCGACGGTTTATATTTAAATTTAGTCTGAATGGTTTCGAGGACTTTGATTGTTATCGTGAACTAAAATCAATTATAAATTTACAAATAGCATGACTTGTCTGGTTAAAATTGCGCATTTAAATAACGAATTATGTAATATCTTTAATAAGACAGATTTAAAGTATAGTTTTTTATGGTTTCATTTTTATGTTTTCCGCAAATTATTTAACTTTGCTGAGTATTATGTTTGATTTTAACTTTTAATTTTTAAATATTTAATTGTTTTACCACTTGTTTCCAATACAACTGGCATCTGTTA
>NBZA01001766.1:59259-86655 GCA_003054995.1 Aleochara bilineata
AAACTTTTAAACTTTACATTTTTCTGTTAATTTAATTTTAGATCTTTATGTTACAGTTTAAGATTGTAAACTTCTTCTCTTATATTTATTTACTTAATATTTTAAGTCGTATTTGTTTTATTTATTACTTTAAGTTAAGTTTACGGTTCTGACACATCTTATCTTTTACTTCCGGTTTACCTCTTTAAGGATTAAATATCACCTGAAAACGTTATAAATGTTCATTTAGTCCACATACCCATACCCAAAGTCAACCACTTCATAGAAATTACATTAGCCAACCAGTCATTTATCACACCGGTCGGCAGTGGAACGAGTCCTCGACGTGATACGCGCTTTAAATTTAGCGACACATGACAAGGCAACAAACTTCATACACATATCAAGTGATGATAAATGCCTGCTGCACAAAATTCAATGATTTCGTCGCGATTCCTTCTCGCTCTGGAGCAAATGTATGCTAATGAGACTTCGTTGGAAAATTTCATGTAACTTTATAACCTGCGCATGTTTGCTTGCCATCCTGTAAACTTTGTATGTACATACAAGTAAATACACTCAACCTGTCCAACATACGCAAAGCAAACATCATATGGCTACTTTACAAGGTGCAATTACCTTGACTAATTAAGATAATAGCGTTAACTGGAAACATGAGCGTCTAAAATGCGAACGAATGAACGAACATAGATAGGCATGTAGCATGTAGCGGCATTGAAATATGAAAAACGGCACCTTTTGGGAGCACGATGTGCATCCCGACAGTTATGTTAGTTATATTTGATATGCGTGCTCATCACATCTCGCTGCTATTTTCTCTCTTCTTACAGCTTTTGTGATGGTCTGTCGGTAATGATAGTGCCGTTTCCGATATAAATAAAACTTAAATGAAATAATTATCAGCATTCAGCTATAATTAGACAGTGCAAGCTGTGAATGATTGCACTCAACAGTGACGCAAACATAATAGCACCAATTGCAGTACTGATATGACACAATTGCCTGCCTTCCTTGCCTTGTCAAATATAACTTTACAATATAATTGCCTATAATTGTGCAGATTCATGTCTACATTTCATAAAGTTTATTGAGTAAATCCCAACTGGTTGCAGTTTATTACCTTGTTATCATTCACGTGCAAGCTTAATAAAGCAATTCTCATTAAATCGCCCTCTAGACATGAGAAAACCCTTGATGAAGCAATTCATAATTCATTCAAGTTGAGTATTTCGTAGGAATATTTACATACTAATCCAATTACGACTGGTCTATTGGATTTGATTAACTTATTAAAAATCTTATTAAATCTTAATCAAGAATTTAAGCCTCTCTCAATACCGAAGCGCAAAACTATTGTTACGCAATTGATTCCTGATTAGGGAAATAATCCATAAAAAATTAGTCATTGATAATCGAATTGTTATCATTAGTCCTATAAATAAAATACATCGACTCACTCTATGTAAAACAAATACATACAAAGTTTTGTTAGTGATTTTTATAAGCGACTACCAAATGGCAAATAAGTGCGCTGATAAGTAAATATTTGAAATATCGAATCATCGGACCAATAATTGTAGGTGAACTATAAATATGGAACTTCCCAGTACGGCAAATCTAGGAGATAAATATTAGTTTATTCTACAAATAAACGTAGAGCGAACGCATTTCCTGATATTGAGTCAGCTCTTAGCTGTTCCTAGCCGCAAGCTTTGGTATCATTTTTGCTATACTCATCTTTAATCCCTGGATGACTCACTAACGCAAATTGCTCGTACAACAAACCCACTTATGTACATGTGTTATTAACATAAATAACCCAATGATTGTTCTCCAACGCAAATCATTTGCATTAATGGCAATAAAAACAGTCCGGCAACAACAATTCTAGAAGCAAAGCATTGACCTTACAATATTTATATTTACATGCTGTCGATAGTTTGCGCACACTTGTCGCTTCGACGCAATGTGAATACAAATAGAAGGAAATAAGATCAACATTGAATAGCAGTGTTAGGTCAAGGAGTAACCTAGAAATCGATCAAGTGCCGCCACTCGCGAGCGATGGACACAAACAATCGAATTTCGAATTCCAGCACGCAACTTTCGATGCAATGAACTCGCAACTCACCTTAAACACTTCCGAAAAGAATCCGGAACCGATCTTCTCCTTATGAAAGTCGTCGATTCGATGCAGCGAAGCAACCGCATGCTTCAACGCCTGGCATGAGGAGCCGGTCTTCAATCGATCGCATCGCGTCTTTGGCGGCTCACTCAGCTCATTGTTGGGGCAAAAAACCTTATCGTAGTTGCCATCGGCTGGATCACATGGAGTGTCGTACATACATGAGTTTTTCCTCGGTGCCGACTCGTTACTGTTGCCATTGCCGATCTTGCTATTTGTATACATCATATGATGGTGGGTTTGTTTGGGGCTCGTGTGGTTTCCGATTGATGGCTCAGCCTAGATGAAGAGATTGCTGATGAATTGCCGAAGCGAAAGAGTCGTACGATAATCTCTGTTGCTTGGCGTGAATTGAAGATGTACTGGCGTGTAAAGTTGTAAATAAATTACGTATTATTAACCAATTTCGTACATATCCATGTACACCACCAGCATCGACTATGCTCGACTGATAAAGCAGCGGGCAGCAAGAAGCACATGCTTTTAGGATCTTGATGATGAGTTAGCAGACACGGGCTGGTGTAAACATTGGCTGGTTGCGAATGCGTCTTCGTGTTGCGCTGTTTGCCTCTGGACCGTTCGCACTGGACAATTGGTTGGTAAATTTGAGTGTGGAAGAATTTTAGTTACGTTAGGATTTACACATGTTGACTACTGACACTCAGGCGACATTGTCTTGTTGACAATCACAACCGTTTTCGTTTACCCAGGTTCTTCACCTATGTACGCCTTCACTCTGGACACATTTCCTAATGGAATTCACGGCTGTAGGGTTCATTCAGACATCCGCTTGCTGCCCCAATCTGTACGTGTGAATGGTCAAGGTACACATGAATTCCATGTAGCACTGAGGGCGAACGAATAGTCCGCCCGCAACGAATGCGTTCACACCGCAAGGGCACAACAAATAGCGATATTCTAATTGGAATCACACTATTTACAGAATCACGTCCGCACCATTCTTGATTAATCTTGTTTATTTAGATGGTTATGCCACACATAGGATGCCTGTGATGGCTGTGGCTCGCTGCGCGAATTTGCACCTTCCTTCTAATTAGAGATCTCACATGTAAATAAAAACTAATACGACATGCAAAAGCTTTCACTCCAACTGCTCTACCAATTCCGATTCACGATAAATGACTATGGAACAGCTTGGAGTACACTCTTTCATGCTGCACCGCAACGCTGTCGCCCTCAGCGGAAATAAACTGAACTGTAGCAAAAATGTGCGCTGCACATGCGCCCCCCTACTTTTCATACGTACGAATATATTTATCGAAATTGTTTAAACTATTGGTATTAATTTTGCTAATTAACATCACAAAAATGTACAATGTTTGACTAAAAAAATATTAAAATATAGAAATATAATATCACGTATCATTCAGTAGTATTTTATAACTTTTATCTTTCAATATATGTATGTATAAAACTATAAATAAAACCGATATTTATCTGTTCCCACATTTAGAATATTAATATGCTATTTGTAGGTTTTATAAAAGTGAAATGTTCACACATTTTAAGCATCTTATTGGCGTATCGTTCGCATACAATATACATATTCACAAACTTTCTTCCAGCAATGAACATTCTTACACATGTTGTTCCTCATGTGCATTAATTGTTTTTGTTCACGATGTGTGCACTCATCAGACTTAATTTGAACAGAAAATTTACCTTTCTGTGTAGCATTGAATACTACTTGTTACCATAATGAAAGTGGCAAAGTGAAACATGGAAGCAGATTAATCAATTCCATTAAAAAGTATTAATTTGGCATTAACATTCAAAAAGTTTGTATTACTCAAAATATTATGCGCCATACAAATTTACTACAACAACACAACCATATAAAATAACCATAAATTTGACACTATTGGCTATTTCTCTGTAATGTGATATTATTTCTTTTTGTTTAAATATTTCAAATATTTTTTAGAATCATAATTATCTTCTAAATCATCTACAATTTTAACCTTTTGTTTAGGTTTTCTAGCTTCTAATCTTGCTTTTCTTTCAGCTTCAGAAAGAGTCCAAATGTTCAAAGGCAGCTATAAATAATTTAACCATAAATTAATATTCAATTTGGGTATTCAACTTTTAGAACTCACTTTGATAATTTGTCTGGGTTCATGGTACCTAATATTAATAGTAGATCCATCAGGTTTAACCACAACAGTTGGATACATTCTATAATAATAAATTCTATGTGGTCTAGTTATGGCAGCAGACAAAGAATTTAAATGCCTGCATTGCTGCAGCATATTTAACACGACCATCTCAAATATTTAAACACTTTAAGTTATTGTGTAATTAGGAAATTCTTCTGCAGAAGGATTTTGTTTACCCAATGGAATTAAAATCCAAAGTATCTTTAAGGTTAAATTAGAGCTTACAGATATTCACAATAGGTAGCGCACAATACACAACCAAATGTTTGAATAATAATACAAAATTTATTATTAATTAAATAGCCTAACTTTTTTTATATCTATACACAAAAAATTAAACATGTTACTGAGTCTAAAAATAGTGTCATTTAATGAATATAGTTTTATCTATGGTATATTATGACGCGTAAAAGAATTGCTCGAATAATGAAGTCACGGCTTTTCAATGCACGAGGAAACATAATGATTGAAAGATAAAGTGTTGCACAATTAGAAGTTGCTTCTTTTGCGTAACTACGCAAGCAGTCGATAAAAACGAGAGTTTGAGCAATGTTTAATGAATGAATAAAATATAGATTACACCAAAAATTAAAAATGGTAATACTTAGTTGACTTTGACGCATGAATTAAATATAATGCGCAGGTACCGCAGGTATTAACAGAAGCAACAAATGATTTTTTAACAGTCCGGTAAAACAATTCACACAGTTATAATTTGAAATAACTTGCTTCTGTTGCGAATAAATTTTACTCAGTATATAATCAAGGTTTGCATAAAAATGGTTAGTTATATACTTTGCGATAAACTAAAGTTTTACATTCTTTGTTAAGATTTTGTAGAGTTCACATCAGTCATTAAAGAGTTTGCGAGTTAGTTACACTCGCTAATAGTTAGTCAAGCGCAACTTAAGTAAAATGTTTTTCTATTTTGTCACTTCATGTGTCTTTGTGCAAAGGTACGTAACATTCATTAATAATTAATTAGTATATTATTTAGTTATCTATGTTTTATAATTAGCTTATTAGTATTCGGGCATCATCACGGTTGCCCAACTGATAATGAAATTAGCAACGTTTTTGGCCCTGCAATTTATCAACTGACTGAGCCCGTTCTTCACGGTGAGGGCCCTACATGGGATCCACGCACAAACTTGTTGTACTTTGTTGATATTCAAAACGGAAAAGTATTCAGTTACAATCCAGAAAGCGGAAAATCGTATTACATTACACTGAACGGAACTGTAACGCCTTTTGTTCAATCAAAAAAGAACAAGCACGAGTTCTATGTTGGCGTAAACTTAAGCTTGATGAAAATTAAATGGGATGGAGTACACGAAATTGAATCCATTGAAAACTTAACAACAGTTTCAAAGGACTTTCCCACAAGTCGTTTCAATGATGGCAAAGCTGATAAACGAGGGCGTCTGTGGTTTGGAACCATGGGGTATGAAGACGCAAGTGGTGTAGCTCCCGATGCTGGTTCATTATATTTCATAACCGAAGATAATATAGCTGATCCATTGCCAGTGATCACACCTGTGAATGTAAGCAATGGCTTGGCGTGGAACAAAGCTAATGACAAATTGTTTTACATTGATACGCCTACGTATAACGTAGTCGAATACGATTACGAAGATGAAAGCGGCAAAATTTCAAACCCAAGAGTAGTGATTAATATGCGCGAAGAATTAGGCGAAGACGCTCTGCCTGATGGCATGACGATTGATGTAGAAGACAACCTCTGGGTAGCATTGCATGGCGCCGGAGCTGTAGTCAATGTCAACTCCACAGATGGTTCTATCATTCGGCGCATAGCTATGCCAGCACAGTATGTTACAAGCTGCATGTGGGGCGGCCGAGACTTGGATATTTTATTCGTGACTACGTCCAGGGTCAAACTGAATGAAGTTCAACGATTGCAACAACCAGCAACCGGTAGCTTGTTCGCTGTGCGCAACTTAGGTACACATGGATTAGCGGTGTTTGGCGGAGACATTTAACATTTTGACCTTGATTATATAAAGTAATTGTAGTTCTGATGACTACGTGAATGTAGTTATTTGTACATTATGTATCCCGTCAAGTGTTTTTATGTGAAAATAAACTTAAACTTTAATGTGATATTGTAGTATTTTATCTTTACTGCACGAAGTTATGCTTTAGTATAACTATTAGAAAACTTCTATACTTTTCGGTTTTGAAATAACAACTGGAATAGAATTGTAAAACCTTATCTACATATGTAGATATTCTTGATTGAAGAGGTTTTGACATGTTTAAACACATTTATACTGAACGCTACGAAGCGTCGTATATTATAAATTAGTTTATGATAAGTAATTTAATTACAGTCTTTTTAAAAGATTTAAACAACACACATATTCGCACAATTTTATAGTTCATCATGTTCATCAGTGCTGTCAGCATCGGCATCAAGTTCTTGTGTTTCCTCCTCGGGAATTCCATCTTCTGGAATGTCTTCTTCCTCTTCTACTTGTTCAGACAATGGTATACCCATCGTCTTTCGCATCATTGTTTCAATACTTGCAGCGAAGTCAGCAGTTTCTTTGAGCATAAAACCCGACCGCAAAGTAGCTGTTCTGAACATCATCCTTGCCATGTCCTTGGCTGTCGGGTCAGTAGGATCGTCGTTTACACGACGCAATAATTCGCGCATGAGTGGATGTCTGGGATTGATTTCTAATGTTTTCTTTTGATTCAAATAATAAGTACGTTGAGGATCATCGGATTTCTGGTGCGCATTCGAGATTGCCAGACGTTCCATGTTACCGGTCCAGCCGAACATGCTCGCTACAAGTGCACATGGAGAATCACTCAAACGTTCAGATACAGTTGCTTTCGCAATATCTTCTTTGAGCGCATCTTCTGAGAGCCACTTGGTCAAAGGGTCGAATTGAGTTTTGAGTTGTTCTAATTGTTTAGCGCCACCTTCGCTTTCCGTTAGAGAAAATCCTTCTTTAGCGACATTCTGGAATTTCTTGCCTTCAAATTCAGGCAAAGCAGATATGGCATATTCATCGACGGCCTCAACTAGGTAGAGAACTTCGTATCCTTTCTTTAATAAACGTTCAACGAACGGAGAGTTAGCCACTTCAGCTTTGTTTGATCCAGCAATGTAGTAAATGTGATCTTGTTTAGGCTTCATACGTTTGACATAGTCTGCTAAGTTAGTGAGTTCTTCGCCGTTGGATGAATGAAACATCAAAAGTTTGCTCAATCTCGATCGATTTGTTGGATCCTCAATGATACCTAGTTTGACATTGGTTGAGTATTCCTTCCAAAATTTGGCAAAATCTTCGTCATTGAGTTTCTTGAGCATATCCAAGACTTTGCGTACTAATTTCTTTTTGATAACTTTGATCAGTTTATGCTGCTGAAGAGTTTCTCTTGAGACATTCAATGGAAGGTCGTCCGAGTCAACTACACCGCGAATGAAAGACAAGTAAGATGGCATCATGTCGTTGAATTCATCAGTGATGAACACACGACGCACGTACAGCTTAATATTGTCGGTTTTTGTACCATATCGGTTGAAATTGTCGCCTTGCTGAACTTGTGGAACATATAACAGAGATTTGAATGTTACTTCTCCTTCAGCGACAAAATGAACTTTAGTCAATGGTTCTTTGGTGTCTTTCGTTAAAGCTTTGTAGAATTCGTTGTATTCACTTTCTTCAACTTCATTAGGTTTACGGGTCCAAATTGGCTTGGAATCATTCAAAAGTTCCCAATCCCAAACAGTCTTTTCAACCTTCTTGGTTTTCTTTTCTTCCTTCTCCTCTTCAACGGCACCCTCAGTTTCATCTTCTGTCTTATCAGACTTATCAGTTTCATCAACTTCATCATCGACTTCCTCTACGGTTTCAGTATGACTAGCCCATAAGTAAATAGGAAAGTTGATAAACTGTGAATATTTCTTCACTAAAGTGCGAATTGTATCAATCTCTAGGTAATCCTTAGCTTCAGGCTTCAAATGCAAAGTAATAGTTGTACCACGTTTAAGAGTGTCGCCGCTTGGATCTTCAACAATACTGAAGCTGTTTGCATCAGACTCCCAAATATATTGCTTATCATCGTTATGCTTAGTGCGTACAATAACTTTATCAGCCACGAGGAAAGCCGAATAGAAACCGACACCAAATTGACCAATCATATCATTCATATCTTGAGTATTTTCGGCACTTTGCATGTTGCTTAAGAATTCGGCAGTTCCAGACTTCGCAATGGTACCCAAATTATTAATAAGGTCCTGCTTGGTCATACCAATACCCGTATCGGTTATATGAAGCATATTATTTTCTTTGTCAGATTTAATTCGAACGTTTAACTCAGGATTTGTACTAAGAACCTCTTTATCGGTCAAAGAGAGCAGACGAATTTTATCTAAAGCATCCGAAGCATTCGAAATCAATTCACGCAGATAAATCTACAGAAAACACATTAGTTATTGTTCATCGAAACACATTTCTGATAGACATACCTCTTTATTGCGATATAAGGAATTGATGATCAATTTCATCATACGATTGACTTCCGCCTGGAAGGTGAATTTTTCGGCTTTAAGTCGAGCCTCTTTTAGTTGAGCGACGCTCAAGTCATCCAGTTTAATTGCCTCTTCCTCGCGTTGAACAACTTCATCATCTGTATTGATTAAACAAAATTGGAAACCAAATCAGAGTGAGAAAATGGCAAAATCGGAAGGGTCTTTTAGTCCGAAGCGTAAAAAATTTAAAGTATGTTTTGCACCCAAATGTGGTCTTGGGAGGTCTTATATTCATTCAAACCAACCAATATATTCAGGTAGCTGGTTGATGATAAGTGTTATCTGAATATTTTCTACTACATTGTGAAATACCATTTCAGGATACTTAAACATGTATGAAAACCATACATCAGTAGAAGAAATTGAAGATTTAATCAAGAGGGCAACAGAATCTACTCCCCAAGAAAGATATCAATGGCCACAAACAGAAAACCAAAAG
This sequence comes from Aleochara bilineata, assembly GCA_003054995.1. Lineage (NCBI taxonomy): Eukaryota > Metazoa > Arthropoda > Insecta > Coleoptera > Staphylinidae > Aleochara > Aleochara bilineata. The sequence goes on from NBZA01001766.1 coordinate 68,625, forward strand.
TATGTTTAGTAATAGTAATATGATCTCTCTTGTATTTTCATTTGTACAGTTATGGATTTTATCATTGGAAAGTGCAAAAGAAGAACCCCTTGCTATTTCATGGCATTAAAATAGATCAAATACTCAAGGAAAACCTAATGAACTTTGCTAAGATTCGTATATGATTGGCACAGATGCTTGCTTACCTGTTCTAGAACCTTCCCTTGAAGCACCCAAGTCAATATCCACCGTTTCAACTGTACCTTCGCCATATTCTACTTCGGCACAAGCAGTACCTAAAATAATAGCACAAAAATGACTATTACCATCATATTTATATTAAGAAATTACAAAAAAAAGGCCAAATAGCCGAATAACCTGCAAACTTACCGATCAAAACAAATGCTCCGAGGAGCAACCACTGGTAGTGTTTCATTATTTGTAAGCTTTTATTTACCACGCTTATTTATTAGCTGTTTAACAATTTATAATTAATAAAACCTGCGCTTTATTGAACACGTTTACAAATTCATTACTGTATACAAACTACCGCCAGCAACTATGACACTTGTATGCCTCTGGAAGGCGTTCGCTCGCAGAAAATACAACTGATCAGCGAATCACAGCGGTACACGAAAGAATATTGGAGTGTGAGTACAATTGGCCGCCTCTGATTGGTCCAAGTATTTCAATGAGAAATAGACGCGCTAAATTTGAAATATGATAACTTGATCGTAATATGTATAAAGCATTGATATTATACTAATAACTTAAATTAAATTATATGTATTTTCACTCAGCTGATGAGATAAAGGAAAATATAATATAGTGTGAACAATATGGACAAATATACGAAGGTCTGGAAATAAGAATTTAAAAAACATAGATTACATCATAAATTTGTCCTTGTTTTGTGTTAAGATTCGAGCTGATGATTTGGCGTCTAAAAACAGAGTGCTGACTTCCTCGACATCTTCCTTTGTGATATTATTTCTTCCGTTCGCCTTCGCAGTCAATGAAGAAGGAGTTAAAAGTTGAACCGCATATCGTAGAGTTGAGCGTGCTCCAACTTCTGCAAGAGCTGCCAAGGCTTCGGTTTCAATTTCAAGGCCTTCAGTGGTTGCACGCAGCTTAAGAATCTGTTCTAAGTCTGCCTTATCATAAGGTAAAGTGCGTATAATGACTAAACGATCTAGCAGATCTAAAGGAATACCGTGAGGCGAAACAATGTCATCAGTACCGCGGATGACACAGCGACCACGATTTGTAGCAAATATAACGATCGGTGCAATGGCGCTCTCCAATGCTCTGTGCAAATATGTGAAAGTTTCAATATCGAGCATGTGAACTTCATCAATGAATAGAACCCCTGGCACTAATTCAGCAATGCCCTGGTCGATATATTTATCGACAACCTTATTGATTTCTTTACGTAGTTTATCAGTGATTTCTGTCTTTTTAGGCTTGAGAAGCTGGCTCATCATTGAAAGAACGTCCTGACCGCCTTGCGGCTTTGAGTTTGCAACATCCAAGTCATGAAGTGTAACATCCTATAAATTACCCTATAGAAATGTGGATGAGTAAGTCTTTTCTACATACCTGTACAACTTCCTTTTTCTTATGAACATCTCCCTTTGGAATTGGTACGTACTCTTCCGCTTCCAAGTCAAATTCAGTTGCATAAGTGTCGCATCTTCCCTGTCGCTTTACAGCTCCGCTATTTGCCTCAATATATATAACATCACCAACCTCAACCTTTTCTTTCTGGAGAGCTTCATAAATGCTGGGATCAAGTTTCAATTGCTTGCTGCCCCTGGCAGTTCGCAAGCCAATAATGACATGGCTGATAGTTTTGCCATAGCCTGAAATGATCTTATTAGTAAACAAACCAAAAACAAAAGCTGTTACTTTACCTCCAGCAGGATTTTCAGTCTCGACTGGTGTTATTTCAACGACTTCACCCTCATACACTTCTTTTGTTTCGCGAATTCTAAGACCAATAGCTCGTCGGAAATTCTCCATCAAAACTTCAGTCTTCTTAATTTCGGAACTGTACACCTCAGATCCCACCATCGGACAAAAAGGGACTTTGTTGCCCAATTCCTGAGCAATTGCAAGAGCAACAGCAGTCTTACCAGTGCCCGGTGGACCTGCAAACAAAATCGCTCTGCCAGCCATCTTCTTGCTTCGAATCATGTCGACAACAATTCCGCCTGCCTAAATTCAAAACATAATTCAAACATTATAGGTCATTTATTAACGGCGCGTGAAATCTAACCTCTCTGGCCTGCTCCTGGCCGACAAGACCTGCGGCCTGTTGGATTGCAAATCCACGTTCATCTAATCCAAGACCTTTGATGTGACTATGTGCACTTATGCGCTGGGTTTTCACCGTGCTTTTCACTTCTTCTACCTTCATGATTATAAGGTAATTTTATTTGATAGATGTGAAAACTTGGAGTGTTTGATCGAACAGTGTGCTAAACACGTTGTTTACAAATTGTTATAGTAATGGTGGGGCAATAGTTTTAAATAATGTTGAACAGAGGGCTCTGGTAGTATTTACAAGTAATTGATCATTAATTTTGTTGTTGCAAGTAAAGGTAACGTTTTCCCTCTTTTAATTATAATTATGAATATGAATAAATTAAATTATGAATAAATTATTTAAAAATATTTTTAATTAATGTTGGAATATTCAATTTTTCTTTCCAATATATTTCCATTTAAAATAAGTTACGAATATTTATTGTATAGATAAACAACATTTAAAATAATATAAACAATGTTTGCACTTTAGAAATGTAACATTGTCTTGCACACATAAAACTGAGTAAGCGCAACTTTCCTCTTTAGGTTAGGTACTTGAAACTTTAATAGTAGTAAAGACTTGTGCAACGAGTATTTGTTGCTTTTGCCTTTCGTGATTCGGTACGAGTTGGCTTAGTTTGCTAGTTGCCTAGCTGATCCGCTTAGTTTATCATTAACACTGGGTGAATGCGTGTGCTCCAAACGAGTGCATAACAACAGTGGGCCTACAGTAGCGATGTTACAAGTTGCAGTGAGTGTTAAACAAAGTGTCTTAACAAAAGCACAACATTGAACATTTATTATAAGTGTTCAAAAAGCAAATTGGAAAATTGCGCATTTGCGCATTGGTCCTTGGAATCAGCTGATTACCCAACATTGAAGTGACAGTAGTCAAGTATCACAGAGAGTAATTATTCAAATTAAAAGTGCAATAAGTGTAAACAGGCTGTATCATAACAGTCAGACGAGTGCGATTCCGTTATCGGCATCAGCGTAGCGCAAAAGTGATAAAGTGATACCAGGATCTAGACTAGTTAGATACATGCAACTGGTATTGGTTTAGGATTTTGCTAATCGCAAATATTAATTCAGTGGAAATGGCACCAAATTATAGTAAAGTTTTGAACCGAAATAATGCGTTTGTGGCAGCTGGACTAGGAACAGCCTTTTGGATTTATACCAAAAGAGTTCAAAACAAATCAAAACAACAAATTGCTAGGTTAGTTTTTTCTTTGTGATCTGGTTACAAATTGCCTTTATTTGTTCTCTATTTTTTCATTTGTAATGTGCAAATATTTGTTTGCACATGGTTTATGGTGATTGAAAAGTGTGACTAACACAGTAAGTGTTACTTGGCAATTTATTTAATTTATTAGTAATGTTACAAAATTTAATATAACTTCTTATACGCTAGCGTTAGCGAATGGAAAATTTCACTTTTGAAACAATCTCGCAATGGCAAACGCATTTCATGCGATTGCAGCAGAAAAACTTCTCGTTATTCTCGCGAGAAACTCATTCTTGTCTGTTGCAGAGTGCTCAGAAACGAAGTAAAAGCAATGAACAAACCAGAGTTTCTCTAAGTTTATGAATTTTCATTTCTACCTAACTAAACAATGTTGTTCTTGGCAAAAGTGCTCCTAGTTTCACGCAATCAGAAAGCTCATTATAGACACAAGTTGCTTATTGGTATTGGTTTGTTGCTCGCTGATGATAACTTTACCATGATAAGTCGAATTCAACTTTGGGGATGACTTGTAAATACCATTCGTGTGCATTCAGTTGCTAGTTCACGTACGGTCGACGCATCAAAGGTCATGAATAATTATCATCATTGATGACTGCACCATTTTAGCTACTACTATTATAACCATTTTGATCTTTCTTATTGCTCTGAATCAAAATTTTTGATCAATTTATTAAAGTAATTTTTTTTGTAGACGGAATCCAAAAGCAAACGCAAATGGTATTGTGGACGAGGAAGTCAAATATCTTATCACCGAGAAAACAGAAAAGAAGACGAAAGCCCAGGTTGATAAGAAGTTCTTCAAGCAGCTTTGGGCGTTGATAAAAATTGTCGTACCAGGATGGGCAACCAAAGAGTCCGGTCTTTTGATGCTGGTTGCTGGAAGTTTGGTCGCCCGATCTTTGTGCGATCTCTGGCTCATTGCGAATGCAACCAAGATTGAAAGGTAACACAATAGCTTATGCATCGAACGATTGATCTATGAATATGTGTATATGAGAAATAACACAAAGTCTACATTGATATAGCTGAGTTGGACACGCTTTAGATATATAGTTATAGAGGAGTTCAAAAGCACGACGAATTTAAATAATTATTTCATAAGCGTTTGAGCTACAGTTTGAAAATATTATATAATAGGCAAATTAATAAATCGCGGATTCATCTACTTTGAGAATGATTGGTCGCTTGAATGACAGCTTTCTCTTTGACGATTTCGTTCCAACGAGAAATGGAAATGAATATTACTTTTCGTAATTATGCCTAGAGAATTCTAGTAGGATTTGCATTAAAACAAATTAAAATTTGCATTTATTATAATTTTTGAATCGTTTGCATTTGGAAGGAAGGCTATTTGAAAGAAAACGGGTAGAAAACTTGTATTTATTGCTTGAATGGATAGTAACGTGAGGAAATGAGAAAACAATAAATTTATAGCGTCACTTTACCTTACTTTACAATGAGAAAAGCAATCAAGGTGTTGTAATTATGTGCTTTATTCGTAGAATGCACTTAAAGAGTATTAATAGAATCTGCGAGTCATCTAACCATAATTTTTCTCATTGAACATAAACTGATACTTCTATGTTGTTTCAGTGCCATTGTGTCGAGGGACAGACAGCTTTTTTACCGACGGCTGTTAAGCTTCTTCTTTGCAATGCCAATTATTTCCGTGGTCAACCAAGTTCTGAAATATTCCATAGGCGATCTCAAAATAAGACTTCGAACGAATTTGACTCGGCGGCTTTACGAGGAGTATCTAAAAAAGCACACCTATTACCGCATGTCGAATTTGGACACACGGATTTCGAATGCCGACCAATTGTTAACCACAGACGTCGATAAATTCTGCGATTGCGTGGCAGATTTATATTGCAATATTGCAAAACCGTCGCTTGATATTGGCATTTATGTTTATAAATTAACAACGACATTAGGAGGTGGCACGCCACTTTTAATGTTGGCATATTTAATATTCTCTGGAATATTGCTCACGCATTTGCGCAAACCAACAAGTAGACTCACAGCACAAGAACAAAAACTGGAGGGCGAGTTCCGACATATAAATGCTCGTCTTATAACTTATTCCGAAGAAGTTGCATTCTACAATGGTAACGCACGAGAAAAAGCCACATTATTGTCTAGCTATACCAAACTATTACTTCATCTAAAAAAATTCCTAAAATTCCGTGTGATTATGGGTATAATTGATAATTTGATCGCTAAATATTTTGCCAGTTGTGTTGGATTCTGGGCAGTTTCTATTCCATTTTTGTCGTATTCACACGCGATCTTAGGGAAAGTTACTTATGAGGATCGACAAATGATGTATTACACTTATGGACGTATGTTGGTCAAACTAGCAGAAGCCATTGGCAGAGTGGTTCTTGCTGGTCGAGAATTAGGCCGTTTGGCTGGATTTACATCACGCGTGACTGAGCTGCGCACGGTACTTGATGAAATTAACGCAGGCAAATATCAACGCACTATGATTGCGGGCAGTGAACATTTGAAAACAAATGCTGGCCGATTGATATTTAAAGATAATATTGTAAAGTTTGATAAGGTGCCTTTAATCACGCCGAATGGAGATGTTTTGATAAAAGAGCTTAACTTTGAAATCAACTCTGGAATGAATGTACTCGTTTGCGGGCCAAATGGTGCAGGCAAGTCGTCTCTCTTCAGGATCTTAGGCGAATTATGGCCAATTTTCGACGGAACTTTGACAAAGCCTCCACCGGGAAAGCTATTTTACATTCCACAAAAGCCTTACATGACTTTGGGCAGTCTTCGTGATCAATTGATATATCCACATAGTGCATCTGAAGCGGCAAGACGTGGTGCTACGGATGATAATTTGAAGGAGCATTTGGAGCGCGTGCAGTTAATTTATTTATTAGAACGCGATGGTGGTTTGGATGCAGTTGCAGATTGGTTGGATGTGTTGTCGGGTGGCGAGAAACAGAGAATTGCAATGGCGAGGTTGTTCTATCACGCACCGCAATTTGCAATCCTTGATGAATGTACGAGTGCTGTGTCAGTTGATGTTGAGGGAAGTATGTACAGATATTGTAGAGAAGTTGGCATCACGTTATTGACCGTATCTCACCGTAAATCCTTGTGGCAGCATCACGAATACGTGCTACACATGGACGGACGGGGAAGCTATGAATTTAAACCAATTGACAGTGAAACAGTGGAGTTTGGTTCATAGGGTAAAAGGGTTTTTTGTTTTTAATAACATTAGTAAAATTTATAGATTGTATGTATATACAGTGGTTAAGGTTGTTTTTACCAGAATATTTTATAACATTTATAAATAACTGTGTCTACTTAATATATTATAATAATTAGCGTTGTAGGGCCAAACCTCTATATACGCAGTCACTAGGGAATTTATATTTTTTGTCTTTTGTAACTTTAAAACATCATTCTCCATTACAATAATCATTTTACAGTCGTGATAAATAGATAATATTTGGGACTAGTACGTGATTGTTAAATATGGTAATTTTTAACAAATGTGGATGAATTTAGGTTTTTATTTAATTTAAGTTAACTTAAATGGTTTACAAAGTTCTGTTGATATATATTTGTTTTCACAAATACTACCACTGTATTTGTTAAAAATATAAACTATATTGCGTTTTAATTGTTTAAACTTCTATAAATTTTAGAATGTTTAGCTATGACTTTTTGCTTAGCATCATCTGCAGATCGATATGTACATTTATCACTAAAAGATTTCACTGTTTCATCGACTTCTTCTGTCAGTGAAAAGTTCGTGCTTAAGAATGCACTTACCTGCAATTTGCAATAAATTACATGTACATAGTTTACTAAACCTAAGTCGACTTCATCTGATTGATACTTAAACCGAACATTGGAATTAACGATGAAAGTTTGCCAGAGATCTTAATTCTTCTGCGATAATCGAAAACGTGAGAATTTCCGTTCTTACCTTAATATGGTCATTTGGCTAATTAGCATAACAACACTTTAAAATCATCCGTAGTTTGCCACACTGTAAACCATCAGTCATTTTCAATTTCTCTTTACATACGTTTGCTAATTCTCGTCGGCGCTGATAATGAGTTTGATGGACAATCAGTTAAAGTTTATTTGATTTGCATTAAATGATAGTTCATCAACCTTACATAGTTACCGATAATGCGAGAAGATGCGCTCGTCTAACTTTCCACCAAATAGCCGATGGAACTGAAGAAGTTCGAAAGTCACTTGTTGCTAATGATTGTTGCATTTTGCACGTTGTAGTACGGTTTTCACGGTTTAAGTTTATTTGTTGAGTCAAAGTGAATGGCCGATGGCCAATGATTTGTCGATCTTTCTTTTTACGATAAATTCTTTACCTGATCTACTGAAAGTGAGAAAACGTTTCTTTATGGTAACATCTATAAATTTAAACAAATAATAATATAAAAAACTGATAATATAATAAACTTTAAAACTATAATAAATCAAGAATTACATATTTAAATCTAATAAAAAAGGACTGAAATATTTACAAACATAAACATTACAAACTTAATATTTCAAATATAATAAATAGGAATTACCGCCTATTATTATTAAAAACAGGGCTGCATAAGTTTATTTCTTTGCGCCAAAGTGAATGTCCAATGAACAATGATTTGTCGATCTTTCTATATACTGAGATAATTTCTTTACGTGATTCATTGAAAGTGAGAAGTAATCGAAAAAAATGAGTTTCCAATTGAAGTCACGTTAACAATAAATAAACTCATTCATAAACAAGTCTATGAATCGAGATACTTTCAGTTTTATTTATAACAAAACTATTTATATTTACTTCTAAAGCTTCTTTATTATCTAAAGTTGCTTGTATTTATTCTTCCGACTGCGAGTTCAAGTTAGATTTTGTCGTGGCAGTCATCGTCATGGCTTGAATTTAAGCGTGGCAAGACAATGGTCCATTCTTCATCGCGTCGCGAAGCGAAGAGGAATTGGATTTCCTTTTTTATTGCGTGCGTCTGCTAGCAGAACACATGCTGCAACAATAGAGCCCCAAGAAGCGCCGGAGGAACTCAGTATGTAGCGCGTTGTATAAGTGCGCAATCTTTCAATGATTTTAGTGAACGTGTATCGCTCTGTGTTCGATTTCCTGCTGGCTCTGGTGCAATCGAAAACTAAATAATGCAAAATAATTACTTTGTCTCTTTATGCAACCGCCTTTTTAAAGAATACAGCAATTTGGGCGTTCGTCTTGAATTGTTCAATTTTGCGTGGTTAAATCGATTTGACACATAAAGTACATGCGCATGAATGCATAAAACCTGGTTTCGTCGTCATCGTGTGCAACATTGCACATGTATTTATGTATTTACATATTTGTGTATTGTTTAATTTTGGAGGGAGTTGTGTTTTTCTATTGCGCAACAGCGGAATGCTTTATTGTAATTGTTTCAAGCTCTAATTATCGCACATGGAATACCAATTGAACCATATTCTACACGAATTGCACATTTGCAGCGATATCTTTGACAAGTAATGCCAATGTTTATAGATTTTAATTAATTTGTGAATTTTCACTTAGTATTTATAGGTTTATTAACCAATTAATCATGTATATAAATAACATGCCCATAAATAATTCCATTTTGAGATTTGTTGCAAAACTTTGTGCTTGGCTTGCCTTTGTTTTCATCTATAACCATAATTTGTCAATTCAATTATTTAATCAACATTTCTTGACGTATTGCAACAATACAATTGTTAAAACATACATTTGTTGATTGGATAATGAATTAATAATAAGTTTAATTATATAAAAAAACATCCATGCTGCACAAGTTAAAGATTTCTGGGACGATACAATGTAGTAAAACAAACAGTAATTGATTTCCTAGTTGCGTGATTGCTTTTTGATTAAATAGTTCGTAATATTGTAAATTCGTAGAACCAAGGATGTTTTTAATAATAGATTTGAGTCAAGAATACCGAATGACGTAAGCATAAGAACACATTTCCATCTATTAAGCGCCATGTCCCTACGTACGAACAAATCGATTTGATCTTAAACTATCCATATTGTGAAACCACGATCGTATCTTAATTCAATTCTTATTGCAACCTTGGCTCGCTCAAGATGCGTTGATTATTTTATTACAATTTCAATGACTTACCTTACCATCCAATGGCTCCATTAATCAACAGGATTTAACCTTCTTCAGGATGCACTGCAGTTTGCCATTGTTATTAAGATTGGCTCATATTGCAGACAAAAAGTATATGTACTTACCTACCTTGTTTCAAAAACTTACCATTGCAATGGTCTTGACATAATATGTAATTTCATACACTTACTTAATGGCGGCAAGAAATCAGACCTCATCATATTTTTAGCGGATGATCTAACTTTGCAAAATCTGAGATTGCAATCGCATTGTTTTTGAATCAAAGTTATGATATCACGAGCCAGCAATAAAAAGTTAATCATTGGGCATTGCATAAACCACAAACAAGATTTACGTGCTTGTAGAACAAAAGTCCTGCAATGTCATGTGATGTGACAGAATTAAACACGTTTTATTAGTTCGTTATGTCACAAGTGAATCTTCATTTGAATGCCATTTCTGTATGTTTTTTCTTTGGTTTTACATGTGGTTAAGCTTTAGTTTAATTGCATTTATCTGTCACAAGCTTCAATTTACAAGATGCACTTATGTTTTCTACAATGTCTTGTTGTTGTTGCCTTCTGGTACACTCATAGACCTCGAAATGTGTATGTACATAGTCCAGATGACATGACATGTCATGGAAAAGAACCCACAGAACACTGCACGATTTAGAATATTAATCGAAGGATAATCTATACCCTGATATACCTGAATGACTATTAATCATCTATCAGGAAAAATTAAGTAGTCTATGACATCATTCGGGTGTATAAGTACATTTCACGTGTAAGCTTTGAAATTGCGTTACGTCTGAAAGTAAGTGCACAGATATACTTACATAGATTTAAATGTCAAAAAACAAGCGAACAAAAGCAGTAAAAGAAACAAAAATCGAGTACTTCCTTTATATCAGCGTTGTTCTTCTTACAAGCCGAGGAAACAAAGCAAAAATGATAATAAGCGAAACGTGGAGCGCTGAAGCGGTTGCAAAATGCAAAGCAGTAAAGAATAAACGTCGGAGAATGAATGAATTGTTTTCGATTTGTTGATTGTACGCAGGAAAGTAAGAAATTTAGCCGAAAACACTTTCGCATTGTCTTCTTCCCATTCAACGTCGATGGAACATAAGTAAGCTGCACTTGTGGGTTTTTACGTATGGGTTCGTTTCACTTCCGATTATTTTGTATTTCTGGTGCTCCTTCTAAAAAGGTAGACAATTGTTCAAGCGCATACTTATAACGCAATTTAAACTACTCTCGCATATCTACGTACATGAATTAATAGTTTTTGACTGCGCCATGACACCAAACGTTAATTAAAATTATGTTTTAATTACTACGTCTTTAATCAAGAAAGTAAAACGTCAAGTAGTTTTGTGCTACATTCATCATCTGTTATTGTTAGTTTAATAAATGTTTCTTTGACAAATGAGCTGAAGAAAGTCTTCTTACTTTCGCTGATTTTCTTAAATTTTTTATTGTATTTTTAAATATCTTACAAATAGCTAAATAAGCATCTTAAGTATAAAATCTCATTCTCACAAAACGAACCTATTTTATCAAATATCAATATACATATGCATATCTTGTTCGTGTATAATCTATAAGGAATTTAGCGAAAATACGTTGAACGTTTCACTTGGGTTGCTCTAGCGCTATATCATACGAAAGAACGTAAGGAAAATAAGTTACGAATGGCTCCAGCCTTTGGTGAGTCGCTTCCACAAACTAGGCTTGTCAATGTTGGCTGACGGCGGCTGATCGTTGCGGATCTGCTCCAGGAAGCCCATGGACTGATTGTTGGGGGCCTCGTTGCCGCCGGCGTCCCCGATTTCGCGCAGATCGCGCATCATCTTCTTGCGTATCGTCTTCTTCATGCTTAGGTGCCGCTCGAGTGTCTTATACTTATGTTTGGCCTTATTATCCACCGAATCACACAGAATCCGTGGGTTTTCCTTATTCTCCTCCTTGTTGTTGCAGTTCCAGATATCGCGCACGTCGCGGATCTTGCGGTCGTTGAGAGTTGTCATTGTCAGTCTAGATTTATTCACGATGGATGAAGAGTGATTGGAGATAGATGAGTGTCTGAAAAGAAAAACAGATTCGAGTCCAATTAAAAGCTTGTTGCTTCCGGTTTTTGGTCAACACTTCAACCCAACAGAAATAAGAAATTAAAAGAAAGTAAAAGGCCAGGAAGCAATTCAGTTTGCATTCTATGTTGCATTCAATTCAATGCAATTGAATGTTTATATCGATTAATATTCAATCTGCCAGATGACTGTCAAGTTTACAAACTATGAAGTTATGAGTTTCACCTTAAGAACTCCGGTTTTATTTAATTGATTGAGTGTTTGTTTGTGTAGTAATTTTATTAAAATAAAACAGGATCCAATTAATTTCCTGTACGACAGAATTTTTCATCGATTTCATGCCCAACTGTAATTCTTGTCGGCTTCTTTATATTAGGTATTATTATTAATTTTATTACGAGGAGCTCAATCTTTTATCGAAACCATCTGCTACGTGAAGAGTTATTATGATCATTATGTGTGTGTGCCGCGAACAAGTGTCTGTTGTTTTGAATTAGGATGCGTCTCGACGGAAAAGAAGAAAATGCGCATTGTGGCCTGAGAAGCAATAAGCAGCAACAAGCAGCAGCTAAAAGGCTGCTGCGCCTTAAGCAAACGTCAAGCAAGCAAAGTCAGCAGGCATCACGAGCACACATATGAGCGACGAGTGAAAAAAACGAAAACTGGAATTGTAACTGTAAAATCAACGCAATACGCCACATCTATATGGCTAAATACGGCTTTGCAACAAACATTAAGCATTTGCCAGACAAGCGCGCATCGGCCAGGAACAACGAACGCCAAGGAGTCCAAGACATGTCGTGTGTACGTTCAGTTCATTCAAGAACAACCACACCGTAAACAACAGGCAGCTTCTTTTGAAACTTATGTAATTTCAATATGACACTTTCGCATAAACATAAATTACACGTCGACTTGATGTTGTTGGTCGCGCATTTTTACTTCTGATGCTTTTATAATCGGTTTCATATCCGTGTCTAACGCCAGCCTTAATCGTCGATCTCTTTAAACAAAATCTTTTCCTATTCCTGCTCGAGAAAGAGTAGAACAATCGCGGTCCACGCTCATTAAGTACACCACAACGGACAGCCTACTGCGGCTGAGTTTTTGTTAATTAAGTATGAACTTCAACTTGAACTCCTTCGCGGCCGCGTCTGCGAGAACGACTTGGCGGAAGTTATTATATTTTACTTTTTATAGCCGAGTTGCGAGACATTACAGTCAACCGCAGATTTCTTCCTTTTTCGTGAAGATTATCAGAAATGGAATCATCAAGGCAACGCTGATTGTTATTAAAAGTATTCTCACTCGCATCGCAACTCGAAACATTCATGGAGACGCAGACAATACTGGAGAAACGTAAAGATCATGTCAGAAAACAGATGCGAATTGCTGTCAGCGGAGATGTAAATATAAAATATAAGCAGACCAAAGAGTTTGTGAATTCAAGGCGAACTGGTCTTTGACTTTACTTTTAACTTTTGCTTCGCACACACGTGAGTTCCAAGCGAACTACCATTAGGACAAAGAAAGAAGAAAGAGTAATAAAGTTATAATGGTTTTATTCGAAACTTTAAGAACTAACAACTAGCTGAAGACATACGGAGTGAAGACTTATCAAGCGGTTGTGTTTTGTATTCTCATTATCTATGTTCGAGTGCATAATAAACAAGACTACAAATGTTGATGCAGTCGATGCGATTCGATTCGATTCTCTCCTGCCGCCTACACGCCCGACTGCTTTCACAGGCACCAAGCAAGCGGCAGACAGGCTGAATGAATGCGCCTCGTCCTGACTGCTTTGCTTCTAATGCATTCACAAGAACGAACAAGAGACTGCTTGCTGCCTGCCAACAAGCCAGCAAGCTAGCGGCTTACAATCGGCTCCAGCGCAGCTTCAACAAGTTGACACAATTCGAGTCGATAATTTCGTTTCAATAGCGACTAACATTCATAAACGCAAGTAACAAACCACTTCGCTGCGATGAGTTTCATTCCTGGTATTGAGCATTCAGCTTTGTTCAACCAAGAAACAAATGTTCCTCTGGTTAACATTCACATAAAATGCACTGTTTGTTATTCTTGAGTGCACTTTTCTTCATTTCATTCTTCTATCAGTTCTTTACTGTAACTAAATATTGACAAATTCAATTTCGCCTTTAGGTATCTTCAAGGAATGACCAGTCGCGTTTTCCTTCTTGAGTTACTTCGACTTTTTGTCTGGGCAGGTAAGGCAGGAAAGAACTGGTGACTCATAATTGCTACACATTTTTTCTCTTTGTGATCCTGCAAGTTGCTTGCTTGATTGCACAACTTAAGAAGCAAAATATAATATAATACAATATCTCTTAACTGAATCAAAAAGTTATCATAACCTGTATTTATGGTTTATACCTAAAGAAAATAATGAACAACCAGAAAATTATCAAAATAGTTAATAGAAGTTGCTATAAAAGATATTTCTTATTGAAAGGTTATGACATTATTATTGAGTAACTTTGTATTAGTTCAAACAATAAAAAGCGATTTTATTCCTGAAAGCTGGCTGGTAAAGCGATCAATAAAGGTGCGTGTTAAGGTTTGAGTTGAAATTGTGCAAAATAAGTCATAAATAAATGAAATTACATTTCATGCAACGTAAAGTGACTCACCTTATGTCTAAAGTAAGTAATAACTAATATTCGCTTAGTGCTCGATCATATTTTGAGTGATGATAAAACTGCGCAACCTGTAGACACGTAATGCAGTTAACCAACGAGGAAATAAAAAACCTAATTAACTAATAAGTTCAGTCCGAAGCAGCACTAAACTTTTGTTGAGCGGGTCGCAACCGAATAACTTGCACAATGCTGTCTTAAGTAACTTTTGCGATATCCAGAACTAGTGCATGAGTTCTACTTCGACTTCTTCGTCGTGATGCCGATTGAATATCACCAACTGTATCTGATGCGAGCTCAACCCAACGCAGCCGCGTTCAGTGCACAGTCAAGTCTTCTAATTGTTGTTGTGCTTGAAATTTGTGAAAGGTCGACACCATGATCATGGGCTGTGGTTGGAAACTTTGATTTAACTATCTATTTATAGTAACTGGGAGTTTTTACGCCTGCTTTTATCAGTATTACGGAATGCACGCACCAACTGATTACCAACGATATTGCGCGCTGGAAGTGTACCGTTTGCGCGTCTTACTTTCTTCGGCAACTTTTTGTCAGCCTGCTGCCACTCTTTCTTCTTGCTCTGGTGTTGTTGTTTTGAATGCGCGACTAAGCCGCCGACCGCGAGCTTGAACCCACAACTCTTGACTAACAGAACTTGACGACTTGCGGCCGCTGTGCACCAGAAGCACAGCACGGTGGAAGCGTGAGGCGCAAAGCGTTCCACCAAAAACATTGACGCGTCTCTCTGGAGTCAACTTTTCTCGTCTCATTCCAAAACAAAGCAGTAAAAGAGCGTACAATTAAAATCTCTAAATATATTTAAGAACACATTCCTTATTTAATTTGGACTAAACTTTAGTCAAATAAATTTTACTATCAATTGCAATAATGTGTAGCTAACAATACAAATTGTTAAGCCGGATTATAAATAGACACGTGCAAACAATTCATTTCTTCCAGAAAGACTAAACATTTTAGAATAAGACATGAAACAATGAAAGTAGTTTTGGTTATTTGCAGGTACATATACCTCACACAATGGAAAGAGAATACTAATCAGAAATTTAATTATGATTAAAATAATCTCGCATTAGCCTTTATATAACTAGGTATACTTAATCCTAATAGCACTAAGCATGGCTTACCTACCTTCTGTTCGATTGTAGTAATTAATATCAACTGCTATTTTCTCTCACAAGATATACACATAAATATGCCATTGAAATAGTATTTAATTAACGCGTTTTCATGACATTCAGTGTTTTCTCTTCACTCAATTATTTGCACTTTGCAAGGAATAAAAGCACTCACTTACTTTGCTACTTTATGAACAGATTATGAACATTGTTCCTAAGATAAGAACAAATTATGATATCAAATAAGATTGCGATAAATTAATAGGTATAGGTTATCAATAATCACAAGTCGCAGTAGAGGCTCATATTCTTAAATTTTGCGAAAATATTTTGTTTATTATTCTTTGTTGATAGTGTTTATCACATTCTTAGCATTCTGATTGCAGTTTATAAGTAATGTTATCAAACACTGCACGTTAATTACGTGTATTTATGTGTGTCAACTGTGATAATTAAAGTTCTTCCAAGAAGAACAACTACTAGTGATCCAATAACTTGATAATGACACAAATGACACATTAACTTTAGAAACTATAATATGACGGCTCAAATCATAATTATTATTTATTTGTTTTTAACAAAACCAAACAAAGGTTTAAAGAAATTTCAAACAATTGCTTACTCCATTTAACAATTATTTCAAAGTTTAGTATGACTATAGGCAACTCATAAAGCAGGTTTTACACCTGCTTGCGTACGTCGACGCAATACTGTTGTGTTTCTAGATTCTAGAATATTCTGAAAAAGTACAAAAGTACATAAATTTACCTTGAATTTGTTTTTAATTAAATATGAAATGAACATTATACGTTATTTAATACGGTTAGATAACATTGGTCAATTTAATAATTAACTAATTTTTGTAATTTATTCTAACTTTCTCCTATTTATTTATGCAATATTGGGATTAAAAGTTCAATTAGTTAAACATACAGATAATTTGTAGTTTGCAAAACTGTATTTGTATTAATGAGTAAAATCATTAGTTAATTTTAATACTACTAATTACACGTGGGCACCTAGTTTATGAGGTAGATTATTGTTAATGTTCTTGCAGATTTGTTATCACATTTTGAATGCTTTCTTACGCGCCACGCTTATACTATGCCAATTGGACCAATGAGAAATCAACAACTGTACAACTTGCGCACATATCAAAGATGCGCGGGACTAGTACTGTCTCTTTTTGATATGCAAGAAACTGTGCAATAGAAGAAGACAAAGTGTTTTCGTTTGAGTGTACAGATTGTCAAATTACTGACGGTTCCACCAATAGAAATGTTCCATCTGTCGGTATTCATAAGTTCTAGTTACGACATTAAGCTATCTTTTTCTATTACATTACAGTAAACAAAACAGATATATACGCAGTGTGTCATTTCTTGACCGAACCCTGTATATTTGATATACATAAACCTTACAATTCTACCATTTGTGAGTGCGACGTGTTAGTGGTTTCACGTGAAGTTTGTATCGGAGCGTAGAGTTAATTCTTTTCTACAAAAATGAAGTCGTGTCTGTTATTATTGGCCGTTTTAATTGCCGTCTTAGGATCAGTATATGCTGATGTCTACCTTGAAGAAAAATTCGCAGACGGTAAGCTTTTATTTGATTTCTTATATGTTACATGTTGGTTGGGGTTCAACGTGTCATATGCCGGCCCGCGTCATTTTGTAACCAACCAATACTATTTCCTGAAATTACTGTAAAATATTATGCTGTCAGTCTATTTTTACGTCGGTTTATTTAATGCAATTCCATGTGTGGTTCAATACTAATTCTTGGTATTGCAGATACATGGGAAAAGAATTGGATCTACAGCAAACACCCTGGCAAGGAATTCGGCAAGTTCGTTCTCACTGCTGGCAAGTTTTTCAATGACGCTGAATCCGATAAGGGTTTGCAAACTTCTCAGGATGCTCGTTTCTACGCCCTCAGCAGGAAGTTCAAGCCTTTCTCCACTGAAGGCAAAGACTTTGTTGTCCAATTTATTGTAAAACATGAACAGAATATTGATTGTGGCGGTGGATACGTTAAAGTATTCGATTGCTCTTTGAAACCCGAGGATATGCACGGCGAATCCCCATACAGGGTGATGTTTGGCCCAGACATTTGCGGTCCTGGTACCAAGAAGGTTCATGTCATTTTGAACTACAAGGAAAAGAACCATCTCATCAACAAGGATATTCGCTGCAAGGACGATGTTTACACTCACGTGTACACTTTGATCATTCGCCCAGATAACACCTATGAGGTACAAATTGACGGTGAGAAGGTTGAGAGTGGGGAATTGGAAACTGACTGGGACATGCTGCCACCTAAGAAGATCAAGGATCCTAAAGCTGAGAAGCCCGCTGATTGGGATGATCGTGCAACTATCCCCGATCCAGATGATACCAAGCCAGAAGACTGGGACAAACCAGAACACATTCCAGACCCAGAAGCCAAGAAACCAG
>NBZA01001766.1:86684-104951 GCA_003054995.1 Aleochara bilineata
ATCCAGAGATCGACAACCCAGAGTACGAAGCCGATTCCGAATTGTACAAACATAATGAGATCTGCGGTATTGGTTTAGATCTGTGGCAGGTCAAGTCTGGCACAATCTTTGATGATATTCTCATTACCGATGATGTTGAATATGCTAAGAAAGCGCTCGAGGGGCTCAAAGCTCGCCAAGATGGAGAGAGGAAGATGAAAGAGGAACAGGACAAAGCCGAACGTGATGCCGCCTCCAGCGATGAGAAGAAGGATGATGAAGATGATGAGGACGATGATGATGAGGATGAAGATGATGAAAAACCAGTAGTCGAGGTAAATACTTGAAAGCTTTTATATATTGATTGACTGAAGACTAACTTTGTTGTTTCTGTTTCAGCAACACGATGAGTTGTAAGCAGCAAACTTGTTAAACAAGAAAAGACTTTTATATCTTACCGTGTGAAGTTTGGTTAGTGTGTATTGTTTCTTTTGACTGATTTTTGTTATTATGATACGCGTCTTCTTACCATGGTAATAATACAACAACTTTAAATCACATCTTAATACGCAAGCAAGGCTAAGTGAGGTTTAGTCCACTAAGTGAATTTGACAAAACTCACAAAATCAACCAATTAGTTTCTTGGTTACAAATTGCTACATACTATGTTTACATTTGTAAATAATGAAAATTTAATACAACCAATAAATTATTTGTAGAAAACTGAAAAAAATCGTTTTCTTATTGAGTGTCTAATAAGTTTCATAATATTATTATGGTTAAGCGATTGAAACTTAAGGATGAATATCAAAAGTTTATTTCAATATTAAATGCGTTAAAAATTTAGATTTATAACATTGAAGTCTGTCTATACGTTTAATACAATTAGTCAGATTTTTTTATATAACAGCTGACAGATTCAGGATCACAGCCTTCATATTCTCTAATATTCCCTAAGTTTTTATTGCCTTCGTGAATGCAGGCACAACGTTTATCATTACCAGCCTCATACAATTCTCGTGGAACTCCGATCCAGTCGCGTTCAATTCCGCCACTAAACATAATTACTGTTAGTCTCCAAAAATCTTAAAAGTAATAGATTACCTTTTCTTTGTGCACCAGACTCGTGAACCTTTCTGCACTTCCCATTCGACATTACAGGGAGGAAATATTCGTTTTTGTGCATCTTCAGAATCCTGAGCTAACTCTGCATCTTTGATCAAGTTTTTAACTTGCTTGCCATAGACAGTTAATTTGCCATTTGAGTCATAAAATCTTCCAATAAGTTTGCCTACTTTTACGTATTCTTTTTTGTAAAACTCTAGCCAATGGTTTAAAGATCTGAGATCTGATTGGGAAAGTCTTATGACATCATCAGATGTTGAAGAATCATCAAACTTCCCAGTAATGAAGCTCATAGAGTTATCTCTGCCTACAATTATATGCTCGATTTCTGATACCAGGAGGCAGGTATTTTAAATTACCAACCTATGAATGAATGATATGTTTCTCCCTTCCCATAGTATTCTCTACGTTTAGAGACATCAAAAACTTGGCCCAAAATTGCTAGATATAAAGGTTGATTATCATCACCATTGAACTTGGAGAGTTCCTCCGAAGTGAATAGCTTTCCTTTACTTCTAGCAGTGCTTGCCTGAAGAAATTTGCTTATTTCATCTTGAACTAGTGCAATATCCAAAATGTAATTTGTTATAACAGCTGAAACCACGGTAAGGAACACAAATTTTAACATTTTTACTATCTTCTCCTGAAATTTGTTAAGTACAAGCGGAAGGTCACCCACGTAGTATTTTCTAGGTTATGGATATTAAAGTTAGAAAAGTCAAATGGCGCTTGCTGCCGGTTAGTTAGTTCTTTTTGTGCAATTAATTCAAAAGTACATATGTTGTTATTAAATTTATTAAGTGCAAGTGCAGGATGTGATTAGTTCTTGTGTATCCGTACAGGTTCTACATAAACCGATATTATTTACGGTGAGTTTTGTCTAAATTTTGCATTGTATGTTCACTTGACGGTTGACCGCATAAATAGATAACAAAGTTGGCTATGACTGACAAACAATTACGTGCCCATTGTTAATAGATAATTTGTATTCAAGACCTTTGTGTCATATTGAAATAGTCTCGATTTGTATTCCGGTGAAATAATGTTGGAGTTTTTCAAATATGCAATACCTCTTTCTTTGCAAAAATATATGGGTCCTCCAGGTGAGAATGTTGTTCCTTATCACACATTTTGCAATATTTATGGGATGTTTTTAAATTTAGAACCCTTAACTTCAAATTGGTTTTTGTTGAATACCCCCTTGGCTATTTTGGCTGTTCTTTCTATATACTTTACGATCATATTTCATTTAAAAGCATATATGAACAATCGGCCAGCATATGGTTTGAGGTCATTGCTTGTGGTATACAATGTATGCCAGGTGCTTTTATCTGCATATATTTGCAAGGAGGTGTTTTTATCTGCAATTGCTGGTCGGTATAGCTTTGGCTGTACGCCTCTGAACACCACCACAGAAAATGGGATAAGGGTAGATCTTGTTTCTCCTATATTCATATCATTCACTAATCACTTTTATAGATGGCGAAAGCATTTTATGTGTTTTATCTGTCAAAGGTATTTGATCTCATGGATACTGTATTTTTTGTTTTGCGCAAAAAGTACAATCAGATAACATTTCTGCATATGTATCATCATACATCCATGATTTTCAATTGGTACTTGGGACTTTTGTATTCACCAGGCGGACAAGGTTCTAATGATACTTAATAATTGCGGGAAGTAAAAACTAATTCATAATATTGCAGCATTTGTAAGCGTGATGCTGAATTCGTTTGTTCACGTTATTATGTACACATATTACATGCTTGCTGCGATTGGGCCGGCAGCGAAGAAGTATTTATGGTGGAAGAGATATTTGACGCAAATTCAGTTAGCGCAGTTCTTTGCAGTTAACATACACTTGTTTGTTGGTTTGTATAATCGATGCGAAGCACCCTTCTGGTTAAATTGCTTCACTATTACCTACGTTTCAACCCTTGTTATACTTTTCGCCAACTTTTACTTGCAAGCATACAAAAAGAAAACGTCGCCGAAAGGTAAAGGGACAAAGGCCAAGATCGACTACAAGGCTGCGGGCGATTACATGTATGGAAAAAGCGACTAACCGTTTTACCGATTACATAAACTATTTACTGCCTACTATTAATTACAGTTTTGATTTGTTATTAAAAATAATTTCTTTCCACCACTCCGGACGCGTTAAATTGTTTTTTCCGGTGAAAATGTTTCGTTTAATATGTTGGTATACCTAGAAAAGCAATTGCAAATTAATTGTTATTAATAATTATTTGCATATGATACCTGACCGTCAGAGTTTCCCAATATTGAGTTGAGCAAATGGTCATCCGGTGCAATTACATCGACAAGCGCAACTGCGTTATTTTTTAAAGCACGCAATGAAGCAAGTATTGCTTGGTGGTATAATTCTGAATGGTGTCTCGTAGTAAAATATCCACCTTTGTAAAAATGTAATGCCAACTTTTCTAAGTTGAATAAACCATATAAAGCAAATACGTGTTCCAGGACTCGTTTAATATTTGCATCTTCAACTTGAATCATGAATTCGAAGAATTGGTGTAAGAAGAAATGCTGAAAACTATAATAAATTACTGTTTCTTTAAGTTGATAATTTTGTTTTAACCTTGATATAAGCTAGTGCTAAATCTTTCGCATAAAATATTTGATTGTCGTTCTTGGATCGAAATCCACTTCCGCAGTCTCTTAATTTGTTCTCATAATTATCCACTGACATTTTTAGTAGATAAGAAATCAACCATTGATACATTGCGATAATTTCTAAGAATTTAAATGACAAATGAATTTAAAACTTGAATAACTTATATAAGTTACTTAATTAACAGGATATTAAATAATAAATGATATAAAACTAACCTTTAGGGTTATTCATTTCTTCAATGGTAGTACATCTGCAAGTTGTCGACAAAAGCTTGAAATAATTATTAAGAAAATGGACAGATTTATAAGGAGTTTCAATTTCCTTGCGGTTCAGAATATTGGGCCACAATTTCATTAACCAGTTGCTGGTTTGTTGAATTATTACATTATTCTCGCCTTCATAAGTCATGCTCACGTCGTTATCTGCACGTGCATCCCCCAGACGCGCTGCTTTCAGAAAACCGTGGCCCCCACATCCTTCACGACATTCTTGCATTCCGTCGCGGTGGAACCAAGTGCTAAAAGCTTTAGTTGCCGCGGAAATGGCATGCATCTCTAAATTGCGCTCCGCGGCATCAGGACGTGGGTTTCCCGAAATTGTTTCGAACATAGTTCTTAGATTTTCTTTCATGACGATATTGAATATCACTTGATGAACTATCGCCCCTGCGAGATATGGTAGTAAACGATATTGCTAAAATTTAAAACTTTAAAACAGATTTTAAGGAAAGTTGTTATTATACTTGTAATTGATATTCAAGGATTGGTAGTTCCTCCTTGGAATTTTCATCCGTGAATTGCCTTCGTACTGCCGAATATCGCACAGCAATTGTAATGCTTTTAGTAAATAGTGCCAAACTGATACATGAAACATTAAGCCGCCCGCTGGTTATTGTACCCAAAGCAGAACCAAATCGCTTATTTGGGTCTTTTAGTTTCAGAATGTATACTCCATCATCAGTTATATTACAGTTTTTGTCTAGCAGTGCTGATTTTGGAACCTCATGGTTATCAAACACAATAAGTCTACAAAACATTAACTTTGTATTGATTATGTTTTCAATAATATTATGACACAAACCCATTATCGACACCGTTAAGGCCAATCTTTGGTCCCATATCTGCAATTAAAATCCCAGGTGGAGGTAAATGTGTTTTGGGATCTCGAATTTCAATAACAAATTGGTGAAGGCCATGGCATACTCCATCTGACGTGTACAACTGTGCATAAACCACAGCGTGGGTGGCGCATTGCCCCGCTAAACCACTCCAGCATTTTGCGGCTTCAAAGTTAGGCGAATGGATAATAAAGTTTTTCGAATTTTTATCATAAGTGGCTCTTGTTTGTATCATTTTTGTATTTGATCCATGACCAATTTCAGTAAGGGCAAAGCAACCCAACAGCTTGAAACATTAATTCAGCAAGAGATAAATGGTATTTGTAAGTTTACCTCATAAGAATCAGCTAAGTGTGCAAGCTCTTGGTGCTTTTCTGTACCTAAAGCGCGAATTGCATTGCTGAAAAGACCAGTTTTGATACCTTCTCGAATTGCAACGTTAGGATTCCATTGAGAAATGGCCTGAAGACATGCGGTAAGACGCGCAGGGCTGTAAACCTGAGTGACATATTGCAAGTCATCGTAATTACTCAACGCTTTCGATTTGCGTAATGTTGATAAACGCATTTCATCCATACTTTTCCCATCTTCGTTTATCTGATCAAAAATTGGATTACTTTTAAGTGTTCGTACAAGGTCTTGCTAAAAATTAAAAGCAAACTAATTATAAGATTAATAAATCATAGTCAAAAGAGGTCACTCTGAATTTTATAACATCTTCGGTATCAATCAAAACTTTAAGTTTTTTCCAATCAAATGAAGCCTTTTTTCGATAAAAATCTAAAGGACCAGGTGGAAAATCGGGAAGATCCATCACGAACGTCTAAACACTGGTTCGAAATGACTTTTACTATAAACTTGGAAACTTTTATAAATGCGGATTGCAATAGTTATGTAAAACATGATAACTCTTAGATTGCAATAAAACGTAATTAAATTATAATAAACATTTTAGAATGGTTTATTAATTCAAGAACAAGTTTTCATAATAAATTTATTTGTATGTTTCAATCAGTAGAGAAAGGTTTTAATGCAGAAGCAAGTTTATTTAATAATTTACAATATTTATTTCTCATAAACAATAAAGTTTAGACGTACATATATACAATCATACAGAGGTATCGGCAATCGCACTTAGAAAAATAGTATAAAATTCAGTAACTGCAAATTGTACAAAGTTATATCTTCTGCTCTTATTTGTTCTTAGCTTAAGCCAATTGCCAACGAAGTTAGTAATTTACCACAGAAACACGCTAAGCAAAAACACATGGCTACATGTAAATAGAATTTATTTATTAACAATGATTGTGCGCAAGTACGCGATTGGTAGAAACCAGACGTTCCGTAATATTTAAACCTGTATTAATCTGCATATACATATTAATAAGTTGATTTTTAGGCACTCGTGGTTCAATAGATTTAATTGTCTAATTAATCGCTTATGGAAATGACTTTGAGATAGCAGATATTTGTATTGCAACACATTATTGCTCTAACTAATAATTTTGAATTACCTTTCAAGCAATTCCAATGCTTGAATGAAAACAGGAGGTTATCACATAAGCGCGTTTAAATTTTACACATTTACAACGTTCTTAAATTAAATTTCTTAAATAGTTAAATTAATGTCCCTCATAAAATATAAATGGTTCTAACGTTTACAAATTTATACTATTTATTTTGGAACTTAGTCCACTAAATACACATCATTTTCGCATTTTAATTTAATTCTTCTATGTACAATTGGTTTTGGTAATTATAAAATGTAATAGTACCTAATAAGTAAAAATGACTTTAGTGAGTGCAATCACATTCTTGCTCTCCTCATTTTCTTTGCAGTTTTATTAATATAACATATAAAATAATAAATCCTATAAATTGCTTTGAAATACATACTCGATAACTGTACTCACACAATTATCTAAACCTAACAAACTCCCGAAACAACAATAAGCCTACAGACAAAGTCTCTAAATAAGTATAAATAACCCTTGGCCCTGAGAACCAACTAACTCGCACTACACTAAATTCAACAAACGTGACGAGACGCGATCCGATATTTAGGGGCACATGTAAATATTCCTTCATCATTATGTGTTAGTTTTAAAAACATGACAATAATCTTTGGCAGTTAATTCAGTTTTCAAATTGCCATTTTGTGTAAATGATTATTCCTCATCGAGTGGTCACATGGTCCATGACTGTGTTTATGGTTGAGATTGCTCTCCCTAGATTAAAGTTGTACAGTTGCTTGTAAATAGACGACCAGCTAATTATTAATAAGATTTGTCCTGCTTTTTGTTAAGGCGGTTTTTAATTTCTTGGCTAACGAAACCATTATTAATCCCATTGGAGTAGCACGCTTGGTATGAGTGTGCAATGTCTGTTTGCATGTAGGAATTGCTTAAGCTTTTTGGGTGTCCATTTGCAGGTTTCTCGTCTGTGCAGGTTTCAACCGGCTGCGTAGGACAAAAAATGAAAATGTAGTAAGGATTTACGTCAGAACGACTTGTTTAAGCAGCTGTTTTTTAACTTACCATGCAGATGCCTTGGTTTTTGTTCTTTGCTGCTTGTTTTTTGTTGTTGTTATACTTGACCTTGTAAAAGTCTGAGAAGAGAAAGAGGAACATGATGCCGTGCATTGCAATCCATACCATGATGATCTTAGGGTAGTTGCATTCAGTAAAAAGCAATTGGAATTGATGCGTGAAAATCATAACGAATTGAACCTACAAGCATAAATATTAGTAACTTCATAAGCAATTTTATTGCTTTGTGGTTAGCATTTACCATTTGGAAACTGGTCAAATACTTCTTCCACCAGATGTATTTTTGGTATTCTGGTCCCATGGCAGACACCATATAGTAGAAATACATCACAATATGTACGAATGTGTTGAGCAAGGCAAAGAAAGTGCTATGACCGCCTGGAATTCATGGAATTTTGTTTGATAAATTTTATGCCCTTTGGGGAATCTAGAGTTTACACTCACCTGGCGCAAATTTCATGCCCATCCAAACAGAAAATGGCATGCAGCCATGATGTATGACGTGCAAGGTAGACACGTGGCTGTTTTTCTTTCTCAGAATGAAGAACAGCGTGTCGAAGAACTCAGTAAACTTTGAGATATAGTACCACCAACAGGTTCTTGCCATCTGTAAATTTAGATTATTTAGTTTAGGCTATTTAATCAGTATTGTATGTGGTACGTACTCTCATTGCCATAGGATTTGTCGAGTAATCAACAGGTTGACACCGGAAGCTGTAACTGCCCCACCAACCACTCATCAGGTACTCATAGAATATCCAAGCGCTGAATATCGTTTGGACTAAGTTATAAACAATAAGTACGTTTCTAAGGTTTAAGGGTTTCCTATTTTCCATTATTTTTGGTCCCAGTACTCTGGAGAAGTATGCATAGAATATACAGATGGCCAGGGTCGGTAAAGGGCTGGACATCATTGGCCAGTCGCTTACTCTAGGATCTGAAACACATTAATAAACCATTAGACTATTAGAGGAACAATCTTCATGCTTCTGTTCTTTCCTAGTGAATATTCATGCATTTCTGTATCATTTTGAACTATTCCGCGCTCGCATATTTATCGAAGATTACAGTCCTATCCATATTATGCAAAAACACAGAGTTTAAATTACACAAACCTTGCGAACGTTTAGTCTTCCATGCATACGCAAAGCCGCAATTTGGCTCATAAATAAGATAATGGAATTCAATACGTCGCAAACGCAAATGTAGACCTTGATTAGAATGCGCGGGAGTGAAGCGGATAAGAAGCATGTAAGAATGCATAACGGATATTCAGACATGGTCTTGGGTGATATTTTCGTTCAATTTTGGTCAGACGATTACTTCCTCGGTGGCTTTCGAGTGAACTCTACCTACATTGACGCGAAGCAAGTCATGAATGCGAATGATTTTATTAATGCATTAATTGTCATGCATGCGAAGTGCGCCACCGAGCGAATTGCGTTTCCTTCAATTGTTTGCATTAATATTTGGAGTGTGGTATTTTCTTTTCGTGAGCAGTGGTAAATGCGAAACAATTTTACGAACGAAATTTCACCGAAAGAATTTTGCGTTGGGGTTTTTAATTAGTACTTTTAATTAGAACATGTACAATAATGTTTTTCGCCTCCACCTTTTGTTGATTGAATAATTATGTACTAACTTTATAATTAATTAATTAAAGTTAAATAAGTATTGCAGTCGGTGAAGTTTATCAGTTTCACTAAAGTGTACGCATGTATTTTTCCGTTGCGGTTTATTATTTAATGTGTTTCGAAAAGAATAAGTTTATATCATTATGTAATTTAGTTAAAATTTAATTGAGATGTAAAAATGTGCAGTTTGTGAAATGACAGACAACATATAGTACCTAAGTTGTTCGTTGCTCATTGCGAAAGAACATTACATGTTTAAACGTTGATATCATCACCAAACAACAATAATGTCTCGCGGAAGAATAATGAATGATCTTATATAAATCTTAATAATTTTGCATCTGAATTTAAAACAATTCACTCAACACGCGAAAATTGGTTTCGTTTACAATATTTAATTCTTTTTTAGAACAATATATTTTTAAATGGCTAATTGTTTATTTAAAAATTACTACTCAACCAGTAAAAGTTAATCATAAACAAATTTGTTGATGATACCTTTCTGTTACATAAGTCTGTTGCAATTGATCCGGTGACAACAAAAGTAATTTTTATTATGGTTGCTTCTATGTTGTAAATCGGTCAGTAATTATGCGGCAGGTTTAGCAATAG
Organism: Aleochara bilineata; assembly: GCA_003054995.1. NCBI lineage: Eukaryota > Metazoa > Arthropoda > Insecta > Coleoptera > Staphylinidae > Aleochara > Aleochara bilineata. The sequence goes on from NBZA01001766.1 coordinate 96,339, forward strand.
TCAGGCAAGAAGAAAGTAAAGACTTGCGCATTGACAAATCATTTACGCCAAAAGACACAACAAAGCAATAATCGAATATAAGTTGCATAACTGAAATTATAAATAATTTAAACATAGACAATTAAATATTAATATTGTGTCTCTGGCTCATCGGCAAACATATTCCAGTTAATCCAGTCAAAGCGGACTGCACTTGGAATTTTTCTAAACAAACGCCACATATTACAGTGTTCAAGCCTCGTCCGACTTGATCTGTTGCGCTGGTCTTGTTGGCATAGATTTTTACGTGCTTACGTATTCGTCAAAAGAGTGAACCTTAAACCTTACATAATGCACTTTCGTCCACAACACTTTCATTCTTCCAACAGTCAGGTTTCGGTTTCGTTAATTTCTTTTTATACGCGGCTCTTCTACGAGCCGGCCAATGCCGGGGCCTCTTGGTGGATTTGTTTAAGCATGCAATAAGCACTCGTCTACACTTGGCAATTTGCTTCAAAATACGCGGCTAAAACCGATTTTTACGACACCTTCATGCCACTGCGGTGTTATATTCGAACAAATATTAAGTGAAAGTGAATTAATTTAGAGCAAGACACCGATGGATGAACGGATGAATGAATTGTACTCAAGTACAATTGGGTTTCTTTTTTTTCGCATACTTGCCTGGTGACCAACAAGGTAAAAGTGTAAATAAAAATGCGCTAATGACCACAATTGCCCACGGCTATAAGTCATCTTCAAATTCCTACACGCTCTTTTATTCAAACATAATTCAACTTAAATACCATTTATTACTTACCACTTTTATTATCTAGGATATCATGGTATGTGTCGATGATCTCTGTGACTAACTGCGCCATTTTTATTGTGCTATTGTAAAAATGCGTTCACTTCTGCAACAAAAAATTACAATTGCAATTAATTAAGTATATAAATATTTAGCACATTTAAATATTTTATATTAAACAAGTGTAAATCATTAAGATAGCACTGGTAATTAATCAAGAGTCAACCGGTGATGAATTTGCAAAATTAAAGGAAGTTTACGCTGAATTATAATAAATAAATAGTAGAGTAGTTGTTTATTTAGCGAGAGCGTCATTTCTGGTCTACCTACGCCACTAAAAAAAGGAATGCAAAAAATATCAATGGTCAATATGCATACACGTGGAATAATTTAATTATTCACAATTTTTGTTTACAAATATTTTTACAACGATGAACTTTGTATGTTTCCATGGCATATGATTACAGCATGAATATTTTTTCAATTTACCTACATCTATGATTGATGTGATCTCAAACAGCAATATAATTGCAACAATTATGTACATACATATGTATGTCTATTGTGTCTGCGTCTGGGTCTTTTTCTAACGACACGGAATAAAATTCCGACAAGTAATTGCGTCGAGGGAAATGCCCGTCACTTGGGTATTGATGTCTAATGGACATTGTCAGTCAATAGCAACTGCAGTTTGCCCGCTTGTATTGTATATGCATTTTATAATTAAACCATACATGCGTTCTTGCCTCTCGACAGGCCTGTTGGTGTTCTGCTGTGCAAATGCACATCCTGGGAATCTATGTCACGGAATTCGCGGAAGAGTGCATCGTTTTTTTGCTTGTAGAAATTTACCTACTATCGAAGTATCTATGTCATATACCAATAATATAATATTTTAATATAATAAGTCCATCAAAGACAACAACTACATATTCATATATGCAAGAATATTAGTATTCTGAGCAGATCGAGACAAAAGTATAGGAATTTTTATGAACAAATAAGCAAACCTCAAAACCCAGAAGGATAGTCGTGCAGATTTTAAAAATATATTACAAGAAAAAAACCTGATGTGTCTCAGGTTGTTAACGAGCAAAATAGCCTTTGATTTAATACCCAAAATAGGTGCTGTTGTCTCGTACTGAAGGCCTTCTATCATTGCATTGAGAATTTTCAAATGACTACTATTAACATGTGGAAATCTCATTGTCAAAATGTCAACTCTATTTGCATTTTTACTACAATAGTATAGTTAATGCCAATGTTAGTTTCATTAAACTATATAGTGCTTCCATTAAAGTTTAAATTAGAAGGAATCTCATTAGGTCTACAGGTAGTACCTAAGTATCCGTGTTGATTAACTTTTTATAAGCAGGAAAATGACACAGAAATTTCCGGTAATAGATTTGTGAAAACTCAATTTTGAGAAAATTGTTCTCTGATGACTTGATTGAATTTCCACTTGCCAGTTCAAGCTGCACTTGCGCTGCAGGCATCCGAGATGTTTCTGGTATAATTGGCTCTTTCATGCTGGCGTAGAGGGCTGAAGCCGACACAATAAACCCACGATAAACACGCAGCGCAGGGCAAAAAGCGTATAAACTCATGTATTTGTAATTCAATTCACGAGCATGTGAAGCAAGCAAAGCAAATGAGGTTATTTCAGGACAAATCGATAGACTGACAAATTTTTCTATATTACAGTAGCGTGTTGCCCATAGGTCACCTTGTCCTGTCCCAAAACTTGCTTATGCTTATGAAACAATTGGATATTCTTTCGAGAAAAACTTTATAACAACAAAAGCAAGTTAATGAATATTAACGATGCTTTAGTTGTATAATTATGGGGAATCAAAATTGTTGATGGAATATCACTGTTTGACGTTAATATTTAAATATATTATACCTACATATTTAAATTTACAATTAAAATAACATTCCAACAAAGGTTAATTTGGTTTTTTTGATTATCAATTAGACTGGTTGGTCGGTTGCTTCTGGATACAATGTCATTAGCTCCTCAATTAGTTGTAGACAAATTAGCATGAATCAATAAGGAAAACACGTAGTTAAAAGTACATTATTTAATATTTATACTTATGAATAACTTATTTCTATAATTGTAGAAAGATTGGGAATTAAATTTGACGCGCCAACAACTTTCCATCGTCAGAGAGCCTCGTTAGTGCAATTAATTATTTATTTACGTATTGACAACTAATCTAGCAGATGAGTCAGTATTATCATTCAATCAATTATTTTAAATAACTAATAATACTCAAACATGGTATACTTTAAGTAAGGAGGACATTGACTCAATGCTTAAGTGGTATTAACCGAAAATAATTGAAGTATGAACTTTCTTCGCCATTTGTGTGTAAATTTTGTAACTATAATTAGTTAAACCAAGTCATTGTCTGCCAGCGCTGATATAATATCAGTGCATACGTTACGGACTGCTTTTACAAGCCATATGTATTCGCAGATGTATTTTACAAGATAAGATATCTTTTATTATAATTGTTTAATTCCTTAATTAGAAATTTGCTAAATATTGCTGAAGTAAGAAATCAGTTTTATTCATTTTGTTGGAAAGGAAAACTCGAAAATCTATGAGTCCTTGACCCAAATTAAGCGACCCAGCAATGTGGCGCTTGCCGCCCACTCAAATAGAATAAATGCACGTAAATAGCCAAAGCTTTTCAGTCACCAGAAAAATTAAATTCGCTTGCTTTTATCTCGGCAGATGTAATGCTTATTTATAGATATTTTTTGAGATTTCTTATAGCCGACAATATAAAGACAAATATAATTATAGTAACAAGAAAACAAGCAATAACTAATTAATAAAATAAGCAAGCAAAGTTAAAAAGAGAATTATTATTCTGGTTTTTGTTTTTGAGAAAACCTCAAGACGCTGGTAATAATAGAATACGTAGACGTTTGCAAATTAAGTATTGTACAATTAATGCGCGTGCTGTCTGATGGCTGTGTGGTATTAAAGTTATTGTTTAACGTACTCTCATAGAAGTTGAAGGACGATTGATTAAACAAACTAAGAAAAGTTTTTTACGTTTAATGGAAGAAAACGTTGATGATTTTGTGATAATTTTAATTCCTCTTGGAGGTTTTTTGTCTCATTTGAATATGGAAAAATAGTCTGATTGGCGCAATTAATGATAATTTCTTTTTTGACGTAGAAGTGTGACAAGTACGTAATCGTATTAAAGGTGAATTTAATTAACTTGCAATTAACCTATTTTTCATTAAAACAAGTTCCAATTGTGTCTAGGAACCACATAAACATATAAAACATGATAAACATATATCTACACAATTTATTATTTTGGTGAGCAAGCCCATCGAAAGACATACATACTCTATATTTTAGTCACGCGACAACAGATACCTACTAGTATGTATGTACTTCAGTCAGTAAAATTCACAGTAATATAGTCTATGATTCATTGTTGTAGATAACACTGAGTCAGATAGCTAGTAAAATAAATATAAAATACAAGTTAGGTAATAAATCAATAAATACTACGGTATAGTACAGTGGTCGGCAACCTGCGGCTCGCGAGCCGCATGCGGCTCTTTCGATGTCAAAATGCATAATAGAACAATTATGATAGTGGCTCTTTAGAACCTAAAAAATGGTGTAAATCGTTACTTTTGGCTCTTTCGTCTCAAAAGGTTGCCGACCCCTGGTATAGTATAAATATAAATAATCTTATTAGAATTGATAAATTAAATTGTTTATTTACCACCTGATTATCCCACGCGCATGTGCAAAAAAATGAAATTTACTTACGCACTAGTCTAGCGAGGTTTAATGTTGAGGTCAATTATACTATTATAGTTGAAAACCTAACAAATATTAACCAGGAACCAAATGAACAAAAACAATAACAAAACATAACAAAAAGATTTTTAAAAAACTACACGTGGAATATTTTTTACTACTTAACTGTAATCTGGTGTCAGTCATTAATTAAGCGTAAGTGTGAACTGTAATGGAAAATCTAAACCTACATTAACAAGTTTGTTATCGCTGATTGAGATTAATTATTTCCATTAAAACGTTTCCAAACTACAATCGGCGATTTCATTTCCTCGATAATGAAAACTGTTTATTAACAAATCATTAGAATCAAACGACTCGAGGCCAATGACAGTCTGGCATTAGCAATATTTTCTCTATTCATGCATAGTTCAAGGGATGGTCAAATGGTTCTATTGCAGATTCTATACGCAATTTATATTCAAGCATGTAATTGAATTGTATGGTAATCTTGGGAATTTAAATTCAAGTTTCTTTGAGTAGAATTGCAATTCATGGATATTGGAGGTCGAAATCTTGGAAATTTAAAATATGTACGTAAAAGAAAGTCAAATTGGTGAATATCCATTGATTCTAATGAATTGGAAATTACAATGAATCATACATTTTTGAACATAAGTACATGTTCTAAACTGTAGGCACTATTAAAACCTGATTCGTACGAAAATTTCTACGATTATGAGTGGATTTATTACTTTTGTAATAGTGCTTCTCCTATTTATTTGAACTTAGATATGTGTAGTTTCAGCATTAAACAAACAAATGGAGAAATTGTTGAAATTAGAACAGCTGCAACGATGCACCTTTAAAGTGAGCGTCATGCGACTATTCTGTCTTCTTTAAGATTGCACTCAAGTGCAAGCCGGAATCAGTGAGATTGAAATTGTTCATGTATGATGCAGCATAACAACCCGTATTTGTACTCGTTCTTGTAATAAACGTGAATATCTGGAGGAGATGTGGTACGAAAAGTGTGTTACGCGTTCACTGAGTCCCCTCACGTATGTTTCCTTCGCTTGGTTTCATTAACGAAATGGTACTTGCTGTGCATCTGCAAGAGAGAATGTCTCGTTGTTGGTCAACACGAAAGAAATTCCACTCGTTAACGTTTACATGCATTTCGTATTCGCAAGTTCGCCATTGACGTATGTGACCGCGTTCCAGCGCATTTATAATCAATTTTGATTATTTAAAGAAAGCAAAAAGTGATAGCATGTGTATCAGACGGCAGTTGCAGTTTAATATAATATGCATCAATCATAATTAATCCCGAAGTGCAGAATCAAATTTTGTCACAGATTTCAAAAAGTATGTCAGCAATGGAATTCAAAAACGTACGATGTAATTGTTCTACATTGAAGTCATACAGAATTCTGCACATTTTACAACATTTTTGTTGATGTTGATTTTTATTTCATTTTGAATGATCGTATGTGCAATACTATTAATTTAACAATAGTAATAGAGTATAAATAATAAAATATATAAACAAACTTACCCAAAAATATTATTATTTATATTTTTCGAAATATTGGTATTGCAAAGCGTTACCACTAAAGTTTACCAATAACAATAATAACTGTTGGTACAATGTATTTTGGTATTCTTATAAATGCTTATTCCCTGAACTGTTGCTGGGATTCGTTACGACGAACGCATCCCTCGTAAAATGCGTATGAACACAGATTGATATCGTTCTGAAAACAAAACGCTTATCGAACGAAGGGTATCGGGCGAGGAGCACGGTAACTAACTGCAATCAACTAACGCACATCGTATGTCTTCGCGGGTGCAAGAGCGTTTCCGTTTTAGTTTGCTTGGAAAACTTACGATTCGCGACGAGAGCAACGAAGGCAAGGCGTGCCGTGGCTGTGGCTCAAATTGGTTGAACAACCGGTGTTCGTGCGGTAATATCGACTGGCGTTTTGAGGAAGTGTTTGCCCCGGCAACTCACTCGCGAAACGCTGAATTCACACTCTCCACGCCGAATTTGTGCTGCTCTTGCCTGTTTTGGGTTAGGTTTCGCCCGAGCCGCGTATTTATATATAGTTTCAATGCAGCGACCGTCCACGAATGTGAAGATCGTGACCATCCACGTCACGTCTCAGCCCATGGCATGAGCATGTCTACCATATGACGTCATTCCTTTTACCGAAGGCGTCATTTCTGTGAACCACTAACTGACGCTATAGGCAACACTCTATGCTCCGATTCAAAAGTTTGGGAAAATTCAAATTCAGCTGTTACACGTTACGAGCAGCAAATGAGGCAATATATAGTGTATTTGGTTCCATTTTAATAATACAATAGGATGGTTACATGTAAGTCGTTAGTTTAGTTACTTAAGGTAGGTACTACTTTAAATTTTCGGGAATAGTCTTCAATCTAAAGCTTTTGTTAAACATTACTCCTTCAACTTGATAATACCTCAATCCATATAAAGAGAGTAGCAAAAGTTGCTTGGTTGGAAACACACAAAGTATGAAATAATTGTAGGTGCAAAATGTCGATGTGATATGAGGTTCATTGACATTTTTAATTGCTCATGTATTATACATAGTCGCGAATTTGGTCAATTCACAAATTGTTTAAATACCAGAACATAATGAATGGTTGAAAGTAATGAGCAATTAATATTGGAGCATAGTCAAGAGAATACTTAATTAGTTAGATACGTGTATGGGCACTATCTGCGCCGTCTAATGAAATGTTTATAATCTTTGGTCCTATAATGGTTCATATCAATCATATGTTGCTTTACTTTGTAATTTTTATAAAGATATCACAATATCTAATATGTTCTGCTATATCATATGTTGGTTAACATTCTCATAATTTCAACATTTCTTCAACATTTTTTATTTGGTTTTAGTTCTTTTTTAAGAGTTTTATATATCTACGTAGTTTAAGTTTTACGTTTACTTTTAGTTTTCGCTTAGTTAGTTAACAATAATCATCAAGAATAGAATAATCTAGAACACTCATTATATTCATGTAATATTAGAATGCATCTTAGGCAGATGTATGTATATTATACTTTTTATATATGAATATAAATTTTGAACATTCAAATATATATTTTGGATTAATATATTTATTGTTGTACAAATCGGATGGAATTGTGCTAAGTATTTGCTTTTAGTCATATATAGTAAGTCGTATTTTTGAATTCAGTTGACACGATGATGAGATATTTGAGTCGATGAAAAGGAAGTAAGAAACAAGTAAGTATCTAATTGGTCCTTGTCTACATTAACATCGTTTAAAGCATTTTAAATTTCGTTTTGCATTTGAGTATGTAGTACATTTAAAGCACCAAGTTTCGACTCTTTTCAAGTTGTAGTAAGTACTCGTATTATAATAGTAATATTTAAAGCTACAATGCAACGTTAAAGTTTGAGTTTAGATTCTCTGCTTTACCGGAGAAGGAAAGTGTTATGCAAAAATAAATATTTTCTTTGCGCAACGAGTGAATCAATTAATGCCGTATTTACTGTCACACGTCAGAGCTCTTGAGGTTTTCAAGGAGCGGTGCGTTGGCGGTGACCTCAGCTTCGTCGAATGTGATGACAATGGGTGCAGCCTTATCGGGCATTTCCTGCATTTCTTGTTCTTGCGCTGCATGGTCAGTGTCTTCTTCAGGAATGGAAGCGCGCCGGTCGAAGGAGACTGTATGCACGTCCAGACTGGCAGCCATTCTTGGCAAGGGCAGCGTCTTGTCCTGGGGCTGCTCGAAGCTGCGACTGTATTTGGGCCGGTTCACGACAACGACGGGCATCGGGATGCCGGTGTCCATTGAGTTGGCAGTGGTGCTACCATTGGACGTAGTCTCGAAGCTGATGGTCGGCCCTTGGTAGCTGTACGCAGAACGATCGATGGCCATGGACGCTTTGCGTCTTGGCTGATCGAAGCTGGTGAAGTTGCGATGCCGTCCGGTGGTGTCCACGGCACATGAAGATCGGCGGACACGCATCTGTTGGTA
>NBZA01001774.1:0-43622 GCA_003054995.1 Aleochara bilineata
TCGCTACGAACAGAAACGTACTGTATACCGTGGAGTTGCGTGTACGTGGATGGGCCCCTATTGCTTCTTTCCCAAGTACTGCATGCAACTCTTTGCATGCTTTCCTTGCAGCATTAAATTATTCAGCCTTGGCAATTAAAATGTGCAACGTACGTACGTTAAGGATCCAGATTGATAAGAAACGGTGCTCACTTTATAAATGTGGCAATTTAATCATCAGATGCGTTGGTTGAACCTAATGAACTTTACCAACTTTTATCGCATTTACAGATTTAATTACAAATATAGCAATATTGATTTATATGTTGTATTTTTTATACATTCAATTATATCGTACTTTATGGTACATACATACTTTTATTCATTTCCAAACTACGTTCATACAAATTATTATGGTCACTGCGGGGTTCAGAGGTGTATAGTCTACCAATATCATTCATTAATGTATCACACAACTATACATGCGGTAGTAACCATGATAAAACGATGCGAGGATCACAAACGTGTTCCGATTTGGCGATCAATAAGCCGAAACGGAACGCATGCTCATTTCAGCCCTAAGCATGACGCTCACGCGTTGGCGGCCTTCAAAATGTAGGGTAGAAGGCGCTTTCCCCGAAAAGACACTGACAAATATTCCATGATTTATGTTTGCAGTGTTTTCGCTCGCACTACCTGTTTGTATACCTGTAGTTAATACCGGCTTGAAATTCGTCCAAAGAGGGTGCCAAACTTTTTTGGCCGCCATCTTAAATCTTACTTTCAAACTTCCTTGTGCTTAACCTACAAAATTTTCTCTCACATTTTTTTTTTATTAGCGCCAGAATATTTTATCAGGCAAGATGTAAGTTATAAAATCGCATTGATTTATTTTTAGTTGAAAATCATTCGACGAATAATTCAAATGGAATTCAACTTTACATATGCATAGAGTCAGCAGAAATCGCTGCCAATTTAACCCAAACATTTGAAGAACATTTACGAGTACCTTGTTTATTATCACTTTATAGCTGGCATAAAGTGCTGATAAGAATAATTTATTATAATACACTTTCTAATTGTTTATGGCGCACAATGAATATACATGTACATGTATATGTCAATGCGCAAATTGTTGAAATGTTTTGTGGCGACTTTTATAAACTTGATACACATATCTCAAGTTCAAACCTACGCAATTTGCTTGCTGTTGACTCTCTTAACTATTTTTAACAGATCGCATTCAATTCCCGCCTTGTTAAGATGAAATTATGATAATTGAAACGACCTTTGCCGAAAGTGCGCACAGGTCTAGTTTTTTGCCTTCGTGGAAAGAAACACAATGAGAGGAAATGATGCATTAAGTTTCTGAATTTCGTTCAAGGGTGTAATCACAACTTTTCTCTTGTTTTTCAAGGCGGAAGATATTAAGGAACAAGCGGATAATTCACATCCGGGACAGGTGGAAATCTACGGTACTCCATGTGACATTGTCGCCAATTCTGATATCATTTTCTGCTGCGTTAGCGACGCAGCAGCCGTCAAGGACGTAAGTATTATACACTTGTATTTGCAATTACTGGAATGTGCGAAGTTTATATGGGAAACGAAAGCAATAGTGCTCATTGTTATGATTATTCGCATTTGTCATTACTTTATCACAGCAGTGTGATTAAAAAAGTTAATCGAGTTATTACTAATGATTTAGAATTCTTATTATCTGTTTACACTATAAATTGTTTTGTAGATTGTCCATGGCAATTGTGGTGTACTCTACGAATTGGAAACGTTGGCTGGAAAGGGATACGTTGAGATGTCGAATATCGACAGCGATACTTCGTTGGACATCTGCGATCTGATCACGAGCAAGGGCGGCCGATATTTGGAGGCCCAACTACAGGGTAGTAAACAAGAGGCGGACGACGGCGATCTGATTGTTCTCTGTGCTGGCGATATGAGCCTGTACGAGAATTGCAGCTCGTGCTTTGCGGCCATCGGCAAAGCGGTGTTCTACTTGGGGCAAGTGGGTTTCGCCACCAAGATGAACATTGTCTTACAGGCGATGAAGGGCGTCGCGCTGCTGGGTGTTGCCGAGGGGTTAGCTCTGGCTGACCGTTCGGGCATCGCAGCCATGGACGTGCTGGAGGTGCTCTCGCTAACGAACTTTAGTTCGCCGTATCTCAACTCGAAGGCGGAAATGATCCGTTCCGCCGAGTTCCAGAACGTAGAGCAGCCGCTGCAGCACATGCAGAAGGACATGAAGCTGACCCTTCAGCTCGCGGACTCTCTGCAGCAGCCCATGCTAATGGCTTCCGCTGCGAACGAAATCTACAAACATGCGCGTCGGCTTGGATATGACACTTACGATGCTTCGTCCGCGTACATGCGGTCACGCTATTGAAAGCCGACCCGTGTTAGGTGCATCTGCACGCAGATGATACCGATACGCGAAATATTTGTCGTTCTCCTTACGATTAGGTAGATAGATAGATAGAAAACGTTGCGAATCAGGTTGAAACATAATGATTTTGGATTGAAAAACAAAATAAGTTATGCATAGTTTATATATTTGAGTTTACATGATAGACAAATCTTTTTTATATACAAATATTATTTAGTATTGATCGACTTTTTCATAGATGTGTAATAATGTCTAATTGTAAGTTTTGATTTGCGCACTAAGTAATTATCCAGTAATTGGTAAGCTCATAATAGGCGGCAATTCAGTTCGTGGTTTGACGCGAGTAAATTCGAGACGCGTCTCTATAGTAGTTTATTTCGATTACATTATAAAGATATCATTGATAAAGATGCGTCGCTTTTGCATCTGCACTATATTGGTGTTGTATTAACGACAGATTACATCATTTATATTGACTATTGACATACTATAATTACATGGTAGGTTTATTTTTCGTTTTTTAACACTTTTTTTAATATTATATATACTTGAATATACATACTTATAATATACTTTTTAGATTATATAAAAACATCCTGCATTCTCTGTCATGATGACCTAACCTAACAATAAGATGTAAGCAAATAAAGATATCATTTCTATGTAACATTGAATCTAAATGGTGATTATAACTGATAAACCAAACCTGTCGCGTTAGGTATGTGAAAAATCACCTCACATATAATTCTAAATGCAATTATACTGTCGGGTTTAATTAAATAATCTTTGATTGGTCAATCCTTCCTCTCTAACTACAGGAATCTGCAAAATTTCTATCAGGCAGTTAATAAATTCTTAATTAAAATTAATGAATTTGCAGCTTGTTAATGCACTTTCAATTCGATGGTATTTCTATATGCATTAAAGTATAATGTTAATAACAAATTGATTAAGTTTGATAATTAAATGAGAATATGTCAATCGAGCATGCTTCGCGCATCAGTTTTATAAAGTTTAATAATGGTTTATTTGATTGGATCACAAAACATGGTAAAACTAGGGAAGATCTGGTACATGTACTCAAATAATAACATTTTAGACTATTGATTATTGAATCACGCAATGGAATAAATAAAATAGATTTAAAGGTTTCAAACACGCGCAACTACGCATGGATTTCTATAAATATTCCCAAACAATAGTCGGAGATTTGTGGTGTAGTTTAACTAATGAGGAATTGCGCGCACGAGCAAACAACATCTCAAAAAGTTTCCATGTCTAATTCTCCTAATTTGCGATGAAGGTGCTTGGTTATTATAAACATATCTACGTATTTTATGTTTATCTGTTTTTTTCAACCGTCTCATAAATGATGGATAAGAGACAAATATGTTTCAGCCGTCATCAACCTATAACGGAGCGTAAGCGCAACCAGTTTCATTATCAGTTACTGATATCGTCAGTATGTGGCTGGCAAGTTGCCCTTACCAATTCGTACTGTGTTTAATCATTAAGCAAACTGTACAGAACTAAACAATGAATATTTTCTAATAATTCCGCAGGAAAGTTGAAAAATGTAAACATTTATTCACACTTTATCTTTGTGGCGGCGTATTTTTCCGTTTGACAAAAGTTTGCTAAGCACCGCCACTCTGACAGTGCATCAACACAATCGCAAAAACCAAAGCGTTTGGGTGTCCTCGTTCAACCCCCGTGTGTTCAGCGTCACCGCCGCCGCTGCCGCCGTCGTTGTGTCGCTTACCCTTCGCACACACAGGGATGCATGCGTGCTACGGCAGCCCACTGAAGCGATTTGGCGGCGCGTGGTGGTGGCGGCAGCGACGGTGGCGGTGGCGGCGGACCAGCGCTTCGTACACCAAACGGCACACTTCACTCGACTCGCGCGATCCGCGATCATCATCATCATGCGTTCCGCAAGTCGGTCTCGCCGAGAACGCGCCGCGTGCTTCTACATTTCGCAGAATCTGCAATGCCAATTCGGCTCCGGCTCGTCCGAGGCAGCACGCTTTTTGCCTCGCTAGTGCATCTGCACTTTCTTACTACGAATTCAAAACTTACAACTAATTCAAATCAGTTCCCGCACAGTGGCGCCTCCATAACGATTATGTGCTTATTGGATTGATACTTACTTACAATGCAAGTAGCTTCAGTGTTTGGAATATGAAAACAGGCACAGATTTAATTTTGATTGTTGCTCTTGTTGTTGTTGTTGTTGCTCTTTCGGCTTGGATTAAACTGAATTACAATCATCAGACTATCAGAGTCTCATCAGCTCAAAGCAAAATCTTGCAGTGTTACTTCAAATGATTGTGCCAGATCTCCCGCAACATACTTGGATTTTATTATTCGTCACCGAGACGAAAATAATCAACAGCGAACTAGCAAAGCAAACTTGTAGCCGCGCTCAGTTTATAACAAAAAGTAACAAGTCCGCACGCATGTCCTACGAGTGAGAGTGGGAAAGAAGCGAGGCAGTGTCTCGTGTGTGCGCAGTTGCTCCTCTTCGCGGTTATAATTCGTTTGTAATATCCTCGCAGTCAATCCGTCTAAACGTTTACATAGCATCGCTGTGCAGTGCATGTATACAACAAATTATACAATAGTGTTGTGTGCGTTTCGATTGAATGCTGCCTGTTGATGTTTGTCCATTACAATCAAAGATAACCGCCACATCGTTGACTTGAGTAGGTTCTATCGAGAGTGCAGTCGGTGCGTGCTAAAACCATAAGAAGCTTAATTCGACAACATCTGATTCTGAAGCTTCAGCTAACAAGGATTATTATACTGCTGAGTGAATTGGTAAATCAACAACAATATACGCTCCGCGAACGGGTTGACCCCAAGAGTGCGAGTGCACTTGCGCAAGAAACTGAAGTGAGTGTGCGAAATTGACTAACCTAACCTCAAAACACTTGTGTGCTCGGGACCAGTAGTACAGGTAGTGCAGTGCAGTGTGTTCAAGTTGGATTTCCTATTCTATTGTGCGAACCTGGAGTTGGATACTACAAGGCAATAGTGATTCGAGGTGAGTGTCATGTTCTCGATGAGTTTTCATATGTTATGTGTGTGCTTTAAGACTCTTTGCCAGTTAGTATTATTTGCGTTCGACTGCGAGCGTATTTTTAACCAAAGCATAGTTGCGATGCTATTTTGGTAGCCAACAAGCCGGCATCCGAAGGTAGGTATTCGATTTCATTGGTGAACAGCGCGCTGATTTCGTTGATGATGATGAGACTCAAGCAGACACAATCGAGAGGATTGCGGAATAACAAAGCCAATGATGACGAGAGGGACATTTGTGCACGTTATGCCATCAACCTGTTTTCCCGTTAATTTATTAACGTTGCACGCAAATGCTAAAAGTATCTCAACCAACCACACGAAGCCCAAGCCCAGTCCAGTGCGTGGAGGCACGAGCGTTTTATGGAGGCGATTCCAACATGGTATTGATATTGAGTACGAATAGTGAGGCTACTTCGGTAACCATCACGTTAACAATGCACACATTCGTGGCGATGCTCGAGAAAAGTCGAGAAGCACTCTATGAAAATGTTGAGCTCTTTATCACGTTAGTTGTGCTTGAATGAAGAGCGTGCAAAACGTTCACATTCAACTTCAAAAGGACTACCGACTGGTTGCCTGAATGCACTTACTTACACCTAGTCTGAGGAAATTTGTAATAGCGCTTCGTAAGTTTAAGCAATGATACCACACCACTCCAGATAGGATAGAACTGAACTGAACTGGCCGATGGGAGTCGCATCAGTAAATTATGAGAATTTAATGTTTGCCCAACGCAATTCTTAAGCGTCGTCGACAAAGCAGCGTTTTAATATGCCCGGAGCTGCCAGTCTGTGCTCATTGTTGGCTCTCTCGCGAAACGGAATGGAGCAGAACACAACTTTCCGCCGCATGACCAGATGTGAGTTTCCGGAGGCGGCGGCAATCTGCACACCGCCGCAGCTGCACACTATCTGGGATCGTCTTCTTGGTCGTTGTCGCTTTGCAGATCATCCCTTGCCTGAATTAATACAACCGTTGAATTAAATTGCAGCGGTGCAATGTGTGTTGCCTACATTCGTATGTCTGCTAGTACATGTTTTCCATACTTTTCATTCTCATATTCACTGAAAAAGTATTGTATTAATGTCTAAATTTCAGCGTTGCGTTTCCGCTTTTGTAAACTCCTTTAATGCACTTCAGCGATGCGGATGTGTACGCGGATAATGGTTTGGGGAATTTCATAATATTTGCTTACATGAGCCTGTTTTTATCGAAGATATGTACGTTGCAGCCTCTTATACTATTGAATTTAATATCAAACAAATGTTTAAACAACGTAGAGAATGCGAGATATTCGACTTTGAGGTTGGACTTTTCTTCAAAATTTCCAAACCGTATGGGCTGTTTTTCAGACCCTCAAAAATTTTAAAGTGTCACCCTACTATTCGAGACGTATTCACGTCAAAACCACGTTGAATGAGGAAGAAACGCAATGCGAACGGGCAAAATTGCCTCAGACGCTTTTTTGTACGCGGGCAGCCCTCCTACACTTCCGCCTCGTTTATCTTTGCGTGTTTTATGCCTTTATATGGCATTTTTGATGAGCAGCAGTGTGTTTTATAATTGATATCCCTTTAATATGAAGGGATGTTTATTTACCATTTCGCTTTATATTTTTTCAAACTGCCCAATTGATATACATACATAAATGTCTAACGTTTATGCTCTGTAAAAGTTGGAATTTTATTGAAGAGCAGTGAATTGTAAATCAACTTTATGAATGTGCTTCTAGTTATTGTATTCAATTCATAAATTCATGTATGGACACCTCACCTGTGTATAGCCTTTTGCGTTGGTGGAACGGATTTGAGAAAGGGTATTGTGTTGCATTTCATTGAATTGCGGTTTATTTGAGCTCATCACTTGTGATATTACATTTGATTATTCAGTTCAGAGTGTTAATTGAGCGACACGTCGAGGGTGAACTAATAGGAAACATTTACATACTTGATTGCAAATATTAAACAGATGCTTCTGCCATTATCACTGATCTACTATCACATGTTATTTTATTTTATTATGACAAATGTCAGTCACATAACCTCAAAGTAAACCTGAATTTGAATTTATTGTCATGAGTGTTCAGTGACGTTTTTGTTTTGTTTCAGAGTGAAAATGGGATAAAGGACTGCATATTTCATCATCATGTTTGCGAACTCGATGGACGCGTTAAGGATCTACCGAGATAATGGGTGAGTGTTTCTTTGATAGTTTTATTGGCGCTGAAAATCCGATGCGCTTTGGACTCTTGTGTAAATAATTATCGTGCCACAATTTGCGTGTGGCATTGAAGAAGGAGATGAGTATGAATAGCAAGCGTAACGAGGCTTAGAAGGTTTATATTTGACGTTATGTCGGTAATTCCGCGAAGAAATTGCGCCAGGAGGGGTTTCTTAGGAATCGCGATGATGTAATTCTAAGTCAGAGAGGATCATGTCACACACAATGCTTAAGGGGCTGTCACAATTCATTCACAGTGAATTGAATTGAATATTAAGTAGTAAGTAATATAAAAAAAGTATAAACAAATAATACCTAAAAGACATTAAAGAAAGGGTAAATTTGAATATTTATAATTTATATTTTCTTGGTAGACGTTGTTCTTAATTTTCTGTGAATCACTCAATTGAGTTATCTGAGTTTAAGTTAATTAAAAACGTATGTAATTACAAGCACAGATGCAGACTGCAATTAGGAACTTGGATAATAGTAGTGTGTCATTATTATTGTAGCGGATTGCGAATAGGAATAGTTTTTCACTTTGCTTTGGTGCTTTACTTTTGGTTGTGGATTAATTAACAAAAAAACGTCAGTCAGCGCCGGAGTTATAAACGTGGATAAATTCAGCACTTTGTCTGCAGCCTTCGCGAAAGCTCCTTGTCATTGCAAGCCGGCAGCGGCAGCGTGCCACTCGACATTGCGAGTGGAGTTTGAGAGGCGGCCGACTTTGCCTCCCGCGCACTTGCTGTTCTTCTCCGACTGTCGTTGCGGTGGCTGTTGCTCTTTCAGGCCATTCAGCCAGCCAGCCAGCCAGTCGAGCTGAACTCAGACCCACCGATTGTTATTAAAATTTCGTGACTCGTCGTCGCTGATTATGATTATTATTGCGCTCGTACTTCATCCCGTTTTTTTTTGGTTGCTGACAGGGGCGCAATTTGCATTGCAGAATGTTTTTTGTTTTTCTATAAATTGTCTCCTTTCGTGCATTGTTTTTTCTTCTTCTCTTGAAATTAAAAGTCTTATGTTTTAATTAATTAGTTAATTTTAAGTTTTAAGGAACATGTGAGATTAATTAATTCCTGTCTTTGAATGCGTGGTGCTTGAATCTTACAATCAGTAAAATTGCGACTCTTCATTCACCCCGAAGGGATCGACCGCCCGCCCGACTGCATGTTCATTTATGCGAATGCGTCTTTTTTGCTCCCTGCTTGATTCTTCATTGCGTTCGAAGCTCTGCAGATTTGCCGCTTTCGTTGCGGTCTTCGTTTTGTAGTATATGGCGGGCGGCAGTGTGCTGTATGCAAGTCGACTGCAACTACTCAGCTTACTTTCTGATGGAGACGCGGGGACGGCCACGGCGGCGGCATAGACGCACACAATGTACTCGCATTCGCATTGCACTCTAGACATGAATACTTACACCACGTCTAGACCTGGAAATGAAATGTGGAATTGCGCTTGTGCGTCTCAAACCTTATCGTTGATTTGTCGTCCTTGCAGTTAACTCCAAGCTCAATAGAAAATGTACTTGAACAAATCTCAGCAAGTCTTATTTTATTAATTTCTATACAAATGTGCTACAAAGACGTAACTTATTGTTAGTGTAAAGTTGCGTTAATGGGCCACGTAGATTTGGGAAATCTTTGTAAACCCGCTGTTTGTTAATAGTTTATCGTTAGAACGCTCTGCTGGCAGCGTGGTGGTCGGTCGGGAAGGGTTAACGACTACAAGCGGTTATCCTTGGACCTCGGTTATAGTGGCGGCTGTATCATCATCCTTTAACGTTTAACTCGTCGTTGTCCTTGCCGCATATTGTTAATTGGGAGGGACGAGGAACGCGAGCACCCGTTGTCGGCGGTCGGGGTGCGTGGGAAGAGGTCAAAAGGGCAGACAGTTTAGTTGAGACGAGGAGGAAGCTGACTCGATAATCGGGAGTGCGCGGTGTCGCCGCCTCCTGTTGCGCTTGCGACGGCAATCTCGCGGTTCGATGCACTCGATGCGCTGGGCTGGCGGCGCTCATAATTAATCAATTATGCGTGAAATATTTTCCTAAATTATTCTATCATCAAATTATCTTCACCTTTCCTCTTCGTTTTCGTCTTCGAGGTCTCAGATAAGATTGAAGGCTGTTTCAATAAGGCTTGTCAAGATGCCTACTTGTCAATAAGTCTGGGCGGCTAAAGATATGGTCGATTTATGCTCACCAGTTAACATGTAACATTTAAAACTTAACACTTAAAACTTAACATGTAATACTTAACACTTAAGAGACCATTTATGCTCCTCCATTAAAACTTAATGAAATAATAATAAGCGCATGCGCAAATCGAAATCATATGGTTGAGATCATTGTATACAAACATTAAACATAACCTAGAATTTGAACACGCGTGGTGAACGCGCGCTCAGCGAGACACTCAGCTGTTATTGTGCGTCTACGCATGCGCGGAACTTTTTCTCACTTAAGACTCACGTAAAAGATGAAAGTTGCCCATATCTTAATTCTTAACTGTTAACTGTTAACTCTTACGTGAGGAGCATAAACGCTCAGTGGAGATGCCTACAGTTTATCTTCTTACATGTTAAGTTTTAAGTGTTAAGTTTTAAATGTTACATGTTAACTGGTGAGCATAAATCGACCAATAGACTAAGACTCTCGAATCGTTCTCGAAGGATTCGAGAATCGCAAACAATCGACGACCTTGCGCTGGTGCTGGTGCTTGATTTGTGTTTGCGCTTGCGCTTGCGTTCTTCTTGGCGACGGATATCCGCTGTTTGGCGCACGTGGAGCCTTGTGTGCCGCAATTAAACGGATAATGGTACAACTTGTACTTACCGCAACACGTTGCTGCAAAAGGTAAAAGTTTTATTTCAATTACGCACGCAATTAATTAGCGTAATTAACAGTTGATACTCGAGCCAGGAGGGTAATTAATACGTTAATCGATGTTACATATAAATAAAATCATCCTTGCAGTCCTCGCCTGATTGGGATTAAATAATGCAAAAAAAGAGGAAATAGGAAATGAGCGAATGAATAAAGGGATCGACGGCGGCAATCAGTTGCCACCAGTGCAGGAGCTTGCCTCCCACGCTTGCGCTTACTGATGTAAGTAATTGGGAAATGGGTCGATGCCTTGCTGGAACAGTGGTACCATTCGGAACAAGAGCGCCGGGCGCCACGGGCAGCTCCGTTCGTAATAAACTTTTACGAGCAACCGCAGCACCTTTTGCGCATTTCGGTTCGAACGCCTAGCTTTAAGCTTTATACACCACTTTCAAGCAAATGTCTGGCAAGACACGCAGAAACGTGTTCGCGATGCAGTCTTGGGGGTGGCGATAGATTCGTTGAACGAAATGGCTTTTGCCATCCATGGACCACAGGCATGGTTAAATTAAAGGAGAAGCAACAGTGGTGCAGAAGGTTATAAACTAACCTCAAAAATACCAATACTAAAAAGGCATTCAGTGAGAGGGTATATTAAGTATGTAAGTAGTAGTTTTGAAGTCCGGCAAGAAGAAGTGATCATTTCGTGAATGGGGGCCCATATTGCGACATTGATCTACTTCTACAGTTTAACAACTTCGACCATACGCAATCCCGGCAGTCGTTGGAGGTTTTGCACTCGAACGCGTCAGCAATTCTCGGCCGGAAAGCCGGACGGAAGGTTTTATCATCATCTCGTCGTCTCTTCCTTCTTGCCTCGCGCGTATTCGGGTTTTTATATCCCAGCGTGGATCATTCTCATATTTGCTAGTGACTAGTGGTCGAGGGTTCTGCTTCCTGCGATCGCATGTCGAAGATTCCCTGATTGAATGACAATGGAATTGTCAAAAAGTTGGATAATAAAGGATTATTGCCTGGAAACGCTGAAAACGTCCGAAATAATATACGGATTGGGATAAAATAAGAAAAGCAGGAGAGAAATAAAGGAATGAAAACAAAAAGAAAAAAAAGTTCCTGAAGGAAAAGAAAAGTGCGGTAATGACTTATTCATCAAGTCATTAAGTTATTGGTAATTTTCTCGTCAAGTTCAATTAATTACGCACACCCTTATTACTTAAGTTTTTCTTGCCTCTTTGACACGGGTGCTCTGATATATTTATAATGATTGCGGTTTATGGCTGCCATTTCGCTGATGCGCAAGTTTATTGCACTTGAATATTAACTGGCAGCTTCCTGCCCGGCTCCGTCGAGAAATAATTAACCAAACACACCCGCCAGCAATGTGTTGTGCGCAGTACGTGTTCGTAGTTCGTCGCGCTGATAATGTTTTCTCCTTTCTGGCTGGCCTTTGCTATTCCTCTTGTGTTTGTGTCGAGTTTACAACTTTGCACATGAACCACAACAATTTCAACCTTTGTGCTCAAAGGTACATATACCTATACACCCTCAACAAGAAAAAGAGCAAACAAACACAGACATAGGAACATAAATATGAAATATGCATTCGCGTATCATTCACACACGAGTTGGTGGATTGTGGTTATGTTTGTCTCTGTATCGCGTTCATCCATGCTAGGCTTCTTCTGGTTTATGTTATTACGGTTATTTCATTCATTTTCACACGATTTATTATTTGTTTTCGCGTAATTTATGAGTGATTCACTTACAATACAATGTGATTATTCTAATGGCTTTCCTAGTAAGCTTGATCGTCTGTACGAACCGCATTTGGTTAATTAGGTACTGAGTACGTAGGAGTCAGTTTAGTTATTCCTTGAATTATTAGCGTTATCCTTCAAGGACAGCACAAATCCAATTTGATTCGTTCAGTTTGTTGCACTCTTTGTTTGTTACCTAAACCTTTTATCAGTGACCGACCGAGCAGAAATGTGTGGAAACGCCACTAGCGCCTGCGTAGGACTGTATTATCCTATAGATGCAATTCATAAGCTGACTGCATAATGGTATTGTGCCGTTCTTTGGTCGTGGGTATTATTCGCGCGGCGAATATTACTCCATCCTGCAGCTTGTCGGGATATCGGAAAATTATCCGCGGCTTAGTGTCACCCCCGAACGAACACAGGCATGCAATGCAACTTTTACGTCACGGCTACAGGACTGAGCGGAGAAGCGGTGCAGAGACCAGACCAAAGATTGGATGCCATTAAATTTCCACGCTTCGCTTCGGTGGTTTGGTTGGGTTAAAGCGGAGTCTCTGTAGTGACTGAGATTAGGTGTAGATGTAGGTGCACGCGTATGGGTACATCTCGCTTCCGAGCACGTGCTCCATTATTTATTACCGCTGCTTATCATCGACGTTTTCCACCAGCCAGCAGCTATGCTGCACGTGCTTAGGTAAGCTCGCCGGAATTGTAAAAATACAGCGCTTCTCATTGTCAGTCAAATATTCACCCCTATCAGGTGTATATAGGCAACTTTTGTTACTTTCATTTCTTTCATTATATTATAAGACTAATACATACATCACTACATACTAACATTAGTGTGGCTTCACAAAACAAGCTATAATTGCCTAATGATGTGAAATTAATCACCAATGTGCGGTTGGTGTCTGTACGTCAAACATTTTAAACACTTTAAGCAAGCCACAAAGGATTCTTGAATCGGTTTAGACTGCGATGTGCGCATTTTGTAATGTAAATACGGTGGCCGCGTCCGATTACACGTAATTTAATGGAAAATAAAATACAGCCAGCGTAATTAATCGCAAAGTATTCCACCCAAACACAACACATGTGTACGAGGCGAGGACTTACGTACGTAAATAACGTTTGCTTGTGTTCCCACACTCGTCTGCGTCAGAAGTACGTATTGTATGTATTGCAAAATTTGTGATAACGATAAATACACCTAATAAAATACATTGGGTATGTTGGGTTGCAGCGCACATCGTTTATACGAGTACATATCATGCACCAGAAACATGATAATGCGCGTGAATTGTATTGAGGACAACTTTACTTGAATTCGATGGATTCATGTCTGTTTTGCTGCCTATAGTCACGCGTCTTTAATGTGTTTTTTTGTTATTCTCGCTGCCATTTTGCATAAACATGGTCAGTTATATTACATTCGTGTCTAGCAGTTTATGATAGGAGTATGTGTTTGATTCCTTCAATGATGTCTGACGACCCGAGACGAGAGGAGACGAGACGAGACAAGCATTGCAAGCAAGGCTGTTGGTTCGCTAGAAAGTCGTTCAATCAAGTTTTAAAGTTTAAAACTTTATGTATTGATATGATGTGTATTCGCTGCCAATTGACTGGTTACATTGCTCGATTGATGTTTCGGCAGGACAATTGTGTTTGTTGTTGAATGATCGGTGTGTGTCGTCGATTGATTACGAGGATCAAGGTTACAGGAGGTTTGGATGTTTTTGAGTGGTATAATGATGTTGATAACAGACATCTAGAGAGAGAGACAGAGATGTACTCATACAGCTAATTGCTCAGATCTGACTTAAGCTCAGCTGGCTCAGATTAATTATCCTACGTGTGGATCGAAATATCAAAGGTGTGGTGTTGTAAGTGAGTTGAAGTGAGATCGGTGGTGCTCGCGCTCGTGCCGGATTGAAGTAAAGTATGTTGCTGGCTGTGCGCATGTCCAGCTTGCTTTGCTTTGCTTGACTGTTCGTCCTCGTTCTCAGCGGTGTGCGCAGCACGCATACATACACTTGAGCCGCGAGTCTAGACCTTTCGCGAGTTGAGTTCTCGCGTTGAATGAGCATTTGCACCAACACACGTTTGGTCGGCTGGTGTAGTGTACGCCGAGAGAGAAATTCACCGCGCGCCGCGGCCGCCGATATGGTTTGGTTTGGTTTGGATTGTTTGGTGGGGCTCCTCACGTAGCGGGAGCGCCCCGGCTAGCTAGCTAAGCTAAGCTGCTAGGCAGGCAGGCGGACACCTGTTTTGCGTTCGCTGTTTGTGGCGGCGTGCTCGTGTGTGTGCGTGTGCGCCTTGTATTTCTTTGCCGTTGCTCGTGTGACACTCTTTCGCGCTCGCTGTCCTGTCAAAAGCGAATTTTTGTGTGAAAAATCAGCCATACCTGGATACGTATCGCCGGCGATTTCGCATTCAATTCACGTTCACCCACCTCTATGCGCGCGTGAGGTTTATTATCTTGTCCAGTGAGTGAATGAGTGAGTTATCATCTGATTGATTGATATTGCGCGTGTGGGTGCAGCATGATACTGTCTTCGCTCAACACTACCACCCATTGGATATTACTTACTTGTTGTCGTCGTCAGGTGATAGGCGATGAGCATCATCGTTGACCGATTGTGATTGTGAATCGCGGACCGAGGACCGGAAGGCGCTATGCAAGTGCGACGACGTCCGTTCGCGACCTCCAGTGCAGTGCAGTGAGAGCTAAGCCGAGCGGAAGAAGAAATTGTAACAAGTTACAAGTTTTTCGCGCAGTGTTGTGATTCGACGCCGCGAAAGCATGAAAGCATGCAATTGGATGCGATTCCGTGCGCCGATTGTGCTTGGTTATTATTTATACATCGTCTATATTGTTGCTTAAATATTGTTTCAACTTGTTACGCGAGTTAATTGTTTGGCGTGCAAATGACCCGCCCGTGGATTACCATTATTGAATCAGGACCATACAGAAGCGCTTGCTCCTGCGCTGATAACAACAATAACATCAACAACAACAGCTGCTTCATCGGCATTTCTCTACGCAGCCGAACGCACATTGGTATACAATTATGATTGGTGGCTATTACGATAGGAATCCGATGCTCAAAGGAAGCATGACATGGTGAGCTATATTTACATACTTAATGTGAGGTGATGATCATGAATGAGGGTTTTTCTATTGGAGGCCGAAGATAAAAGTGAAATACAGATTCAGATACAGACGTCACTTGCTAATTGATACCAAAAACGGGGACTTTTTACTTTACCAAGTGGGTATTGGCATGAGCATGACTCAACGTACATACATTACTTAATTCATTCGTATGCCCATTACAAAACAGCCTTATTATGATGCTCAGTTGTCAACAACTATCATATGTGGAGCTAGAGTAGAGTACAGCTTAACACAACGACATGACACGATACGATACGATACGAAATGAAATTTAAATCTAGAATAAATAAATAAATTATAAGTGATTTGTTTTCATTTCGGGGATTTTCGGAGAAAATGGCTAATTACTGTTGTAAATAACTGTGCGTTATCTGCACGGTTAGATAACTAATTTGGCGCGACTTCTTGCGTTTGAGATACATGCTTATGCATGCTTGAATTTGAGCTAAGATGATCTTGGTTGGTTTTGCTTGGTTGTGTGTGGTTTTCGTCAATATGTACGGGCATACAGGCAAGTAGCGTTCGTGTTTTGTCTTGCTCGGGACGGGACAGAATTCGATTTTTGCACGCGACTGCTTGAAATGTGGATAAGCGCTCGACGACGACGTTTACTTGTATTTGAAGGTATTTGTACCTGTACCTGATAGAGACAGTCGACAGATATTGTGCTGATGTCGATTCCACTCTACTCGCGTGCGCTGAGACTGCCACAGACACACGGCCCCCGCAATCTTCAAGCCAAACTCGCCAATAAATAGATATAACCTCTCCGTGCATACGCAACTCATGCAAATATGTGCTTAATTTCATTCGCAACTGTAAAGGTCATGCATCTATTCGTATAAGACGTGTATTATTATAGTACTAGGACGTGTATACAACAACTTATTAGGGAAACAAATGCGGAAGGTATTTTTGTTGGCTGCGATAGCCTTGCGCACGGGATGTCTTTCAAGAAACGTGGGTGGTTTGGTGTCGAATTGTAGTGAAAGCTTTATGGGATTTATTCTATTCTGTTGTTCACTCAGTCACATGGACACGTGCCTAGATCGCCACACTTTTCATCGGATTTTCTTCTTCCGTCAATGCGTTATCTTTTTATAATAAGGACGTGAAGAACAGTCTCAAAGCGGTCGTTCGTTAGTCCTGGCGTGCGACTTGAGCCCTGAGCCATCTTCCTGAAATGTCAATGACTGCCGTTGATTTATCAAAAGTGACGTATGAAGGTAACACTTTGAGGATTCACACAGTGAAATACAGATACAGATTAAATCATGAAGGAGATATTATAACATTGCGTTATTATCGCGTCACGTGATTGCGCATTTATCAGCGACGCTCAAGCGCACGCGTAAACGCAAACACTTTCACCGCTTTATTATTATCTGTCTGTGCCAAGATCTGCATCTCGAACGAACATAAAAGCATGATTTCTAATCTCCGCCGACCTGGGAGGTGATCACGGCATTTAATTTTCTTTCCTACTCGAGTCGCGCGTCGTTCTTCCGTTCTTTCCTCTGCTCTGCATTGCTCATGCAATCCTTACGTATACGCGCATACAAATGCGATATCTATTCTATTCTATTCTATTCCATTCTATATGGAGGCAAACAAAACTCGCAAGCGACCGGCAAAAGTTCGCCGCCGACAATGCAACGGTCGAGTGCGCGCTCGATATTGACGTTCGTTCGTTCGATGTCAGTCGAGAACGATTTCTTCATTTCATTCCTGAGTTTCTGAGTGACTTTTGCCGCTCTTCGTCGTCTTCGTCTGTTTCTTCGTGGTCTTTGTCAGTGGCGACTATGTATTGTTATTGGTGATAGACGTTAGACAACATGCAATTGTTTATAATGCAACAGAACACCATTCTATTCGCCTTTCCAATGGGATCGAAATATGTATTGAGAGAGTTACAAGACTCATGATTACGTCACTATTGATACTCTCATCTCAACTCATCTCATTTCAATCGAAATTGGAAGGAAAGAGTTAAAATATTGCAGTTTTTATAGAGAATGATAATTGAAAATACCTACGTTTGAAGGACGTTTATTAATTGTTTATTTATTTTTATCCACAAGGATGGTGTGCTGTAAATGTAGGGATGAATGGCTATTGTTGCCCAAATTTATGTATTTATCACCGGTCAGAGCGCGAGTCCATATGATAGCGAGCCAGGACGCGGACAGTAAATTTCAATAAAATCAAACTGCAATAAAAATGTATCCGAAATGCCTCCGGTCAACTCTTTCCACTCTGTCCATTCGCATTTTAATCAATTTATTATTTAATAATTTTGTTATTTGTTTATTTATTCGTTATAACAATTATTATTATAAATATATTTATGGAATTTTATTTATTATTAAATTCATATTTTAGATAAATTTTTAAAGAAATAAAAGCAGGAGATAAGCATTTACATGTACATATGTACGTGAGTGATGATAAGACGCGCGTTTAATTACTTATGTAGAAATTAGCTGACAGGAGTTTTTGATTTGATAAATATTCATGTACAGACTGGTGCGGTGTAAGATAATCAATAGCTAGCGAGTTGCATCGCTATTGCCATCGCGTCAGAATATGTTTGATGACTTCAGGGAGCAGCATCGCAAACAACGAATTGTACATAATATACACTTGCGGATGTAGGTTAGTCAGTGTCAGTGTTGGCGATGAGGTTATCACGTTTTTTATGTGCGAAGTGTACAGACACAAAAGTACAAGTGCTTGGGTATAATCATTATTCAACTAAACTCCAACAAACCATAATACTTCTGGTGTTTAGTCAATTGTTTGCCACAGTTTAGTGTATAATTTATTTCACTTTCTAACTGCAAAGCAAGGCAAGAAATTTAAGGAAATTTTAATATAATTCACTCACAGTGTAAATTGTACAAAGTTTATATGAAAGCAAACATACAATACATGAATGTATATTGAAAATGTTGAAAAATTCTGGGGAATTCTGTTTATTATCGCCAAATATGTATACGTAAAATAAGTCATTCTACTTACGTTTACGTTCATATTCGCGAATCAGAGATAAATAAATTACCATGAAATTAATTTACAAGTTTGCAAGCTTTTTGTTAGTGGGTTATGTACCTATATTCGTTCAAAATTAATTTAAACTTGTGTTTGCCATGGTAAATTCAAGGATGAATGATATTATCCTTCTTGTGTTATCGATTCAATAATATTGTGACTTCAAAGACTTCAAAGGGGGAATATTTAAAGTTAATATGTATTTCAATAATTCAAAAAACAAAGTTTAGAAAAGCGTAGCTTAGTTCTTGTTGGGATTTAACAGTGCACAGTGAAGTGATACTTTAATGCATTTTACGGCTATTGACTTTATTTTATTCATACGATAACTCCTAGACCAGTGGTGGCCAACCATTATTCGACGCTGCCCATTTTGGTTCCAGGTATATATTGAGGGCCAAACTCAAACCATGCAGATTACAACAGTGAAAACAGTTTTAAAATATTCGCAATAGAACGCGAGATATTCGACTTTAAAGTTGGACTTTCCTTCAAAACGCGGGCCGCTAAGAGACATGCGGCCCGCGCTCCTCGAGTTAGCCATCCCTCACCTAGACTCTAGAAAGACTCTATATAGTCTCACACAATAATACAAAGAGGGTTAGACTCATGCTATTTATGGCTAAGGATAGCTATTTATATTATCAATCACATGTAATGGGGAAATTTCAATATACATTGCATTGCACTGCCGGTGAAGTAAAGCGAGCGGAAGAGAAAAGGGACAAACGGAAAATATGCATCGACTTTATTGGCTTTAGCGCTTGAAGTTGCGACTTGCCGCCGCCAGCGATCTCTGACAAGTGAATAATGCGGGAGATACACCTAGTTGAATTTAAATTTCATGAGATTGTTGAATTCAGCCTTATGTTCGTTCACGCTCAGTGAAAAATATTTTCCTTCAAGTTTTCTTTTCTTCTTCTTGCGCGTTTGCTTCCTGTGATCTGTCCGTTCGTTTGTCAGTCATGGCGGAAGCTGAGGATAACGTAAGGCCTTGGGCAATTCTTGTTCGTCCTTGTACTGTTCTAAGGCTATTTCAAGAATTTCCACTTGTCTGTCACTGTGAGATGATAAAGATATAAGTCAAGGTTTACTCTCAGTCATAATGCTGCTTTTTTGTAAATCACGCACAAATTAAGACACGATTTTCTTAATTAAATTTAAATTTATGATAATTTCAGTTTCAACTCGTAAC
This sequence comes from Aleochara bilineata, assembly GCA_003054995.1. NCBI lineage: Eukaryota > Metazoa > Arthropoda > Insecta > Coleoptera > Staphylinidae > Aleochara > Aleochara bilineata. The sequence goes on from NBZA01001774.1 coordinate 19,717, forward strand.
TTGCCAGCCACGCAGCGAAATTTTAAATTAGGTACGAAAGCTGCAGCTACGACTAAGATGAAGTAATCACGTAAAGAGTGCGAAGATTAATCACGAGCAGCACGGGCAGCCGTGGAGTAGAGAAAGAAATTTCTCGCGAATTTCGGCATTAAATTTTAATTATCTGGCTATCTCTATCCATTGCCATTGCGTTTTGCTTAATGTTTATGTGAGTAATACGTAAAAGCGTATCGTGTAACTGCATGAAAAATGACTGTTGAATTCACGTCCAATAAATAAACGTTGTTGCCGGCCGCGGCCAGGTAGGAAGGAGCGAGTATGCGGCGCACGCCACGCCACAGCACAGCACAGTGCAGCCGAAGACGTCAAGATATTTACGGTAGAAGTGATATTTACGTCCTGTTACTTTCTCCATTCCACTTACACGACCCAGTACGCGACCGCGCCGCACGACGCGATGCGATGCCGATGCCTTCTTACTTACATCTTATTTGCACTCATTCCCAGCGCGTTTTACGCTTACCTGTGACTACCACTCGTCTTCTACTTCTTCTTTCATCATCATCATCATAGGCATCGTCATTCATGCCTGGCAGTGCCTGGCAATTCGTTACAATTAGAATTTTCGGCTTTCATTGCGTCTTCGCTCCTTAAATTTATTTTCATCGCCTGTAATCTATAATGCTTTGAGCCATCTCATCTCTATCGCTATCCAATTGAGAAGAGGCAGAGGCAAAAGAAGTGTGTTGCCGCTGACCTACATACATCTTCGTCGGCTGCAAGTCAGTCAACTTGAGAATTACTTATACTTATATACTGTACAGCTATGTGGAATACACGCGTCCATCCTGCAATGGTTGGTTTCTGCGTTTGTCTGTTTCTGTGTTGTGTTGTGTTGTGTGCCATCGAGTGCACGTCGCGCAATTTTGTTCTCGGCGAACGTGCACCGATGGGATGGCATTTTGAATATTAATGCGCTGCTCGCTAGGTCGCTTCTCTTTAGCTCTTCTTGCATTGCATGCACATGCACTATTATATTACTATTCCACTATTGCATTGCATTGCATTGCATTTCATTGCATTGGCTGGCATTGTGCTGTGAATCATAAAACGTCACCTCGAATATGGTGTAATAATTATTTCAAATGATCGTACACCAGCCGACTTGTACTCTATACTGTACAGTTCGTTATGTTAATGTTTATTACGTTGATTTATGGTTAATTAATGTTCGTCCGCATTCGCATTGTAAGTATAATTTGAGGACGGACGGTAGCGATTAAGAGAGTGATAACATAACGTAACGTAACTTATTGTATTGTATTTATTCATAGGTACATACAAAACTATTATACGCTGACGCTGTACGTACGTTGAAATTTGGCAGAAAGCGGCACTTTTTCGAAACTCGAGGCATTTTTCAGTGCAATTATTTCGGCGAACCGATTTGTTTACTTTATGCCACGGCAAACATAATTACGTTTTATGCCTGGTTATCACTCATTGTTTTCTATCCCAGTCAAGCACGTCGATAAATTTCACTCGCTACATTTTTGCCACCGCCTGTGCTTGGCTTGCGCTTGAATTATGATTGTCTCCTATCGCTTTGTGCTTTGTTATACTTATTGCGTTTATTGTTTAGTCAATTACAAATTATGAGTGCCAGTTCCAGTTCCCCTTTGACGCTACACGACGATGGCTAGCACACGGAAGGAATTATTGCTTCATACACGTACACGTGCCTCTAATGTTTATCATCTGACAATCGCATTCGCATTCGTATTCGCATTCGTATTCGCTACCTTTTTTACTAGAATGAATGAATCATTTGATTTGCTACCGTTCGATGTCATTATTATCTGCAGTAAAGCGTTTTTCTTCGTGATTTTTACGTGCTTATGAATGGGAATAAAAGTTTACTTACTTATAAAAGTATTTGGTTGTTGCTTTTCGTTCTACTTATTGTTGCTCACAGCGGCAGCAGAATGTCTTGCTTGGTGCGCTCTGCTGGTTAGGTTTCGCGTTGCGTCACAAGCCAGACCAGAATTCACCGTTACAATGAAATATCCATGTCTTCTTGCTGACTTGCTGTGTGTTCCTTGTTGATACACGCATGCATACCTAGCGCATTTATACTAGCGATGAGTCTATATCAGCGATGGGCAACTGCGGGCCGGCGGGCCTAATCTGGCCCGTTACGATGTTAAAGTTGGCCCGCGGCATAAATGAAAAATTGTGCAAGCAGTGTGACGAGAATGCGGGGTAGAAAAGCTATGCGCAAAGATGATGATGATTGTGAAAGCCAGACAAAGATCTGGCCCGCATTGTCAGATGAAAATTGAAAATTGGCCCTATGCTGAAAAAAGTTGCCCACCCCTGGTCTATATAAATATTTCACTCTGTTTTCACGCCACCACCGCCATAAGAATACAACGCAAGCAACACCAATATAGTAAGTTCGTTCTATAATGTTAGTATATTTGCACATATTTGCACGGGTAATTGCTGAAGAAGAAGAGAAAATTCAAGGAACGAGCAAGAAGAACGCGAAAGGCGACCCTTGTATATGCGAAGTAAGAAAATTATTAAGTGCACTTTATGCGTTAATTACACGTCGCCGGCTTGAGCTCGAGGTGCATCTAACGAGTAGTAAAGATGTAACATACGTATGTACATATAATGTACGCCTGTATCATTCCTAGTTATGTGCAAACATATTCTATTCTGCTTCTGGTGGATTTAATTTGATTCATAACTACATATAAGCGAGTACATCGTACAGGATTTGTTGCATTGCATTGCAGCGCATTGTTTTGTTCGGCTTGTAATAATAGAGTGTTGTGTTGAGAGACCGCTAACGTGTGTTTAATGAAGGAGTCATTGTGATGAAACGCGCAGAACGCAGAGGGAAGGAACGGAGATCGCGATTGTAATTGAAGTGAATTGCTTGAAGAAGGATGGCTTGCGGAAATGGAAAAGTAAAATGTACGGCTCGTCTACTGATGCTTCTCTGTACGCAGTTGTTTCATTTGTTACAAATCGATAACTACGCGTAATTCTAATTAACGAAGAAGAATACAAATACGAAGACGAGGAAGATGGAGAAGAAGAAGAAGGAAGGATTTCCATGCGCAAAAATCTATGGAAATCGTACGATTGTACAAAGATCAGAGAGACAAAGTGGTAATTAAGGCGCTTTGTACTTGAATTGAGTTGTGTGGTGTGTGATTTCTGAGAATATAAAATATTAATTATGTAAGAGCAAAAGCTGTGGTGTTAATTCATGTGAATTCGAATTCATGTTTATTGTTATCAACGATTCATTAAGTGGTTTACTTTCTGCTCTGTATGATGGTCGCTTATCAAGGTTGCGCTGTGTTTCATGGTGAAATTGTTATTTTTGGCATTGGCCAACATCAATGAATCGTCATTTAATAAACGCTGGCGTAACTTTCCATCAGAACGAATAGAAGCAATTTCTTGCCGATGCATTTATGGAAAAATTTCAACGACGCTTGCGACGGAACTCAACACAACTCGAGATTGTTGTAAGTAAATAAATTCACAGTCGGATTTGATTCGCTCGAGCGGATTTTGCGTGGGCTTGTGGGTTGATTTACTCCGTTGTTGATTGATCGAATGATTGATTACTTTTCGGGCTAGAATGTCTCGTAATGGGAAAATTTAATAGATTTCTATTGCGTTTCAATATCTGTTGTCTCTGCTTGTCTCCATTAGTATTTGAGATTTATTTCCTGACTTTCTAACTTCCTAGGTATTAAATATAAACATTTTATTGATTGATTGGATCATTGATTGATTTCTATTTAATTTGCCAATTTAAGATTAGATGACCTTCCACGCCAGACAGAATTTAATTTCGCATTGTTTACTTGTGTTTTATTCTCTTTGGCAAACAAAACGCCAACTATTTTCACTGCATTTTACCCGATATTCTGCAGGGTGTCTAGTCAGTCAGTGAGTATAGTTTGCTTCGTAATAAAGGCACATTTTTTCACTTATTCATTGTAAATAGAACAGCAAAGAAAAATTCATCAACAGCTTAAGGGGTTGTTTGCAAAGAGAAACAAAAAGATATACTTACCTATGTAGGTACTTATTGTTACTTACTTAATAGATAAGTATTTGGTTCTCTGGTAATATTATATATTTATGTGTTAATTCACGTTCCATCAGGCTTATGGCAGGCAGCTAAGTATAAGTTATATTAATCGAGAAATTATAGCTTCGCCTAGAAACGCGTGGATCGTTGTGTTGCAAGGTAGACAGACAGAGCCAGCAAGCAAACTATCTATTCTCTTGCTCGTATGGTTAGTTAAGCTTCATATTCATAATACAGTTCGGATAATGAACAGCCGAGAGACGGTCGTAGTTGAAATGAAATGCAAATCAAATTACAGCAAATACTACATGAATCAATGCTCACGTGTAACGAACCGCAACAAGTTTACTTTGTCCTGCGTTCTCTACTCTTCTCTTCTCTCATCTTTTCAGTTTTACTTTGTTTAAATTGTGCTTCGATGGTGTGATATTTTAATTTCATAACTTGGAAGAACAAAATTTATATTTAAATGCTAAATGTCTTTAGCTAAAAATTAAATTAGTAAGTGATGATTAATTAATGGTGGATTACACATTTAAATTGTTATCAAAATAATACTTTAAAGTCAAATATCTTGAGTGAGGAAAATGGTAATTTTAAAATTAAATAAATTATATGTATGTACATGCATCTACTATAAAATATGTATTTTCTTAATCTAATCGCATTGAGTTATCGCCAGTAAAGCAGGCCACTTGTTTCAAATGCTCTTGTCGTCTTGACGGATACACGTACTACGTATGTACATATAATCCCAAGCCAAACATAAAAGATTTGTTTCTGTGTAATTTAATTTAATTTGAGTGCAGAGCAGGAGACGACAGTGAACTTGTATATAGAAGGTCCTAGGTTGCACTTCTATTTTCTCGTACATTGCCTTGCCATGCTATGCCGTAGTATTATATTGTGTTAGGTTGCGAAGTAATGAAGTTGGTTAGTTGCTGGCACTCATTGTCAGTAAGGCTGTGCAGTAAACTTTGTTTATTGCGCTTATCGTCGAACAGACACTGTTACCATCGAGCTCCATAAATTTAATATTATACGGTGTGTTCGCCGAACACTGATCATCAGACAGATTGCTCTTCGATTACTTCCACCCTCACCTCGCCTAATAACGCGAAGTATTTCATATTAAATGTTCTGAAACTGCAGTCAACAACCTGATAAATTTCATATAAAATATATAAACTCGTTGTATAATAAGTAAGTGAGTAAGGCGTCAAATGAAATTAAAATAATTAAAATTTAAATTGTTTTTTGTTGTAAAACACTCACTTTTTCTCTTGAAACGCTTATTGCATTGCATTGTGTTGCGCATTTAAACCCTTAGCGTCAACTTTAAAGTTTAAACTTGAAACTGCAAGTATCCATCCACTAAATTATAGGAAAACTTTTCACGCGCACTTCTTAAGTATGCACTTCACGTGGCGTTTAAAACATGCGAGTTACCCTTTTGAATTTCTTATTCCTATTTACATCTCATCTCGTATGGAGGTGAAATTAAATCGCTTGCTATTAATTAATTCGACAATTTGCACTCCCAGTAGACGGAAATTAGTGAAATTAGTTCCATGTTAGCGTAGCGTTCGGCGTTATATTAGGGGAAGCGCATTGAATGGACTGGACTCGACTGACAATATTATTTGATTGAAGTTTGATTTGAGGTGCATTTGCCTGGATTATACGTACCTAGCTAGGTATACGCAGAGCTGCCGTGTAATCATACTTAAAGTTTATAGCGCGCTATTTTATTAAATCAATAGCGTCCTTACTAATTAATGGTGTTATACTGTTTGTGCATCAGCAGTACTGCCTCTAACTGAAGCGCAAATATCAATTCCGTGTAAGTGAAATCCCTGTCACCAGTGTGTCACAATCCCATCAAGATATTGTTAATTAATGAATGACGTCAAGCATCCCTCAAATTTGTGCTTGAATTAATTAAAGTATTATTAAACATCGCAAATATCTTAGGTTTGTAAAGCTAGTTTTTCATTAAAATTAAACGCAGCACTCGTAATTGACGAGTTAATTACAAAGTTAATTGCACATGCGGTCCATTGGTATTTCAAGAGATTTACAGCGTCGCGTCGTTAGGATTACGTTTGTTTCGTTGCATTCTCGTTTCTTGCGAATGCAAGTAATATTTCCTCACAAATAGATTTGATTTGACTTGATTTGATCTTTGTCATTGAGTACAAATACTTCTTGCTTTCTTTCTTTCCTGCTCATCATATACAGAGATCTGTTCAAGGTAACAACTCAATCAATTGTTTCCTTTTGCGGTGTAAATTTATTTATTTATTTATTATTGGCAATTATCGCTAATGATTGCACTTTTGTTGAGGTATTTTGCGTTGCGCTTAACCAATTAAGTTTTGAATTATGTTTTTCAAAGGATTACTTCATCCTATTCTAGTTACGACTTGAGTCGACTTGATTACATCAAAGCAATCACCTTGAATAATCGATGAATGATGTTTTATTTGGTCGGTTAAGGGGTTAAGTTAGGGAAATGCTACACTGAATTACGACATAAGGTCGACAATACTTGCTCACAAGTTGAGGTTTTGAGTTTTTAATTTGCGGCTCGCGGCATCGCGTCTTAAATAACAACATTCATCAGTTAAGTTAGTTGGCGCATATTAAAATAGAAAGTCAATTTGCATTCGTTGCGCTGCAGCGCGCTGCGGTGTGAATTCCACCAGCTCAGAACTTCTACTTGCTTGCGCTTGCCACAATTAGTTTTTAACTTGTATTCATTCACGGCTTTATTTTACATTAATAATCGTATTTGTTTCTGTGTTTGCAGGTGAGTCTACTTGGGAAGCGTTACATTCATAGGTTGAAAGGCCGCGCATCCTCTGACATCTGCGTGCGCCTTGGATAAGTACCTAGCAATTAAAATTTGCATAGAGAGAAGTTTAGTTTTATGAGATGTGCAGATTTCGTTCGCGTAATTATTTAATCCCCATGAATATGAACGACCGGCCTGATGCATTTGTGCATTTGCGCTTGCGCGTGAATCTGTAGTGCGATTGCATTCCGAATTAATTAGGTAATAAATATATGTACCTATGTGCGGGATTTATTACACGCGCATGCTGTCCGCACTCATTGCCTGCAAATTGCTGCCGATACATACCTACATTCTCGATTAATTAACGGTTAATGTACCACTAGAGAACTGGTATGAGGCCTACTCATGTTATGTTATACATAGCATCCATGTCCAGGCCGGCAACAGCCGAATAAATAAACGCGAAGCGTGCCGATGATGATGATGATGATTCGAGTCAATGTGGAATTGATTGCAGAAATTTGCCTAACCTAGCGGGAATGTTAAGTTATGCATACCTACGCGCACGCGTATCGGTATGTTGATTATTCCCAGTAGCAGGATGTTTTCGGGTGTGTTGTTAGTTGCCTATCTACACTTCTCTAAATTTGTTCCCCGAATCGCATAAGGTTAATAGAATAAAACTGAACGTTTTGTGAAACACGAGACTTTTGTCTGATAATTGAAAATGTCATTGCGTGACATATAAACATTTACGATGATCAGATAAGCAAAGCAACGCAAAGAAGGGAAAAGATTTGAAAAGAAATGCGGTAGCTTACCTCTATTAGGATGCCTTTACATGTTGCTAGAAGAATGCGTTAATTGCGGTTGTAAAACAACGGGGTTCATAAAACAGAGACATCGTTTGGGTTAAGTTTTAAGCATCAGCGCACGTGTCTTTAAATGAGATAAAATGAAATGAAATAAAACGACACGAAACGAAAGGGAAAAAGCTTAGCTAGTGGCTGCCATGACAGGCAAAAGTGTTCGATGTAGGGCAGTCAAGTGAATCTTTGGGTGGTTGATGATATAACAAGCGAGTATAAAATAAACATCGCAAACCACTTAATCCGGGCGTTTTTGCACGCGCTGCGTTTGACGCAAGTCCGCCGGTGGTGTTGGCTTGGCTCTCAGTTTAGTTCGCAAGAGCAACAACAACATCAACAAACACCAACAACAGCCGAATGGCACGAAAAGCCGTCAAGGACGTTGCTGGCAGCTCTTTCTCTTCGCTCGGCTCGCGTCAGATAGCGTTTCACCGGTATGCATGCATTCACAAGCAGCATTTCGCGTTATACAAGAATTTATCTGCGTTTTATATTCTTGGATGATGTTGGATCTTGGACCAATATGTAAACTCCGCTTGGCGTTGCTTTATGTACATTGCTTTGCATGGCGCTTGTCATTAAGTAAACTTAACTTCTCTCCAAAAGTGAATCGCATTTTTTACTAAACACGCAAATATTTGAGGAATTTTTTTATTCATGGAAGATTTTCCTTGAGGAAAACTCAAGAAATATGATGTTTATTTTGAAAATGTCATTCAGTGTTAACCATTAAGGATTAACCATTAAGGACTACTTAATCTAATGTGTACATACTTACATATTTGAGATGGCATTGAAGATTTGCCAATGTAAGTACGACTGGCATTGTCACTCTTGAAATTTTGTTATTACGTGAAGGTAAAATCTGATTGCAGATAATTTACCAACGATTTCATGCTGATTCGTGTGTAATAATAATGATATTGTATAAGAAACCGGAATGAATGCCAATAGCATAGCCATGCCGGATCAACATACCATAACATAACATACCTAAATGTTTCCAAGGCGGCCCTGAAGCCAGACGTCGATAAAGTGTCGCCGTTCGATTTATGCTCCCGGAACGGGACGTCTCGCAAGTGACTGAGTGAGTGAGTACTTGGCTCGTTTACTTGCGGTTACTGAAACTCGTACATTAGTGGATGCGCGCATTTCCAATTGATGTTTTCTAACAATTCTCTATGCAAATGCTTCAATCACTTCCATCGCTAGGTTATTATATGGTGTTATATTCGGAATTTCAACCAGCTAGTCAGTCATTCATCGCGATTTTATGAGTGTACTTTATTTTATTATCATTTACCTGCAATACCAACAATACCAAGTTTTTTCTTTATCAGCGGAATTGACTTCAACTTCAACTTTGTGTGTCTGTCTGTCTCAGGCTTTACGATTATAATATGTTATTGTAATCGTTGTAGAAATAATTAAAAGTTAGCCGAGCGGCTAATTCAACCTAAATTCCGTTTGTAAGCAAATGCAGCGCCGCTTATTGTAGAATTTATTGTTTAGGAAATCGGCTTGGCCTGGCGCAGTAACGCATTAAAATTTAATTGGTATCTACATTGGCATGGACAGGTGCACTCGTCATATTCTATTTTATGTTTTATATTTTTTGCATTCCGTTTTTACGCCTGAATACTATAAATAATTGTCTGGAAAGTGGTGTAAAGTGACAAAAAGCTTTACATCTTGTTTATGGGTAATTGCATGACAAATTGTGTCTTATGAGAGGTTGACTAGTATTTGGATTTATTAAGTATCAATCAATAGAACACCAGGCAAGACAAGAAAAGACAGAACAAGTCTTGTTGGTGTAATAAATTCAGGCGACAATTGAATTGACATTTATAAGACGTTAGCTTGCCGGTGCCGGTGCAAGCGCAAGCGCAAGTAATTATTTTTCCATTCGCTTGTTATTATAGCGACTTGTTGGCTTCGTGGGGGCAGCTAAACTAAACGCAATTACGAGCCATCGATACATCGGCGATGTGAATGGGCAACGGCAATGTCCGTCCGGCCATTCGGCCGCTTGTGGACGGCAAGCAGGCAATAAAACATAAAATTACTTCGGACGTGCCAACGACGCAACGATAAAAAACGTCACAAGATGTCGATGCGCTTGCTTTCCTCTGCTCTTCTCAAGTTGAATTCGAATCTTCTGCAGGGCAGATCACTGGCTAGTTCTCTAAAAGTGTTACCATTTTCTGAGAGTGCAGGAATCGCAAACAATAATCTTCCTTGTGTATCAAGTATTACTAATGGAAATTTGTCTCTGCTGTGATATTTCTTGAAATTATTTACTTTAAGACGATTTCCGCAACACTCGGTTAATCGTTTGATAATAGCTGGAATGTATGTACCTACATGTATAGTGCTACCGGTTTTGCTGTCGCTGCACTTGCCGGAAATACTCTTCCGACGGAATCAATTTGGAAGGATATTGCAGATGGAAGTTTTCGACTTTTATTTGCTACGCTCTTGCTCGTGGTCGTCTTATTCTATTTCTACGGCGAGGTTGTCATCATTGGCTTAGCTTGGCCTATCTATCCTGTTTGTTCCTTCTGACTTCTCAATTCATAGCTATAATTTGTTGTCAAATAAAAATTGCCGAATGTCGATCGAATGTTATCTCCGTCTCTTACATGAGACTTTGACCCTCAAATATTGATAATACTTATTGGCTTAAACAGCACAAGCGCAAGCGCAAACAGTAGCGAATAATTAAATGCAATCATAATCAGACAGACGTCAAATTAAATGTGTGCATTCAGCGAATCAGTCAAATAGTATACGTATACATACTTAATAATCTTTTGCATTATTTAAAAACTGAGATGAATTGCACTAAATTATCATGCAATCAGTATATTCACACTTAACTAATGAAATAAGTAGTTATTCAAGGTTAACTAACTATTACTATATCGATGTTGTGATTAAATGTCGAATAGACGGAGAAATTTTAATTGTTTTTTGAATGAAAATTTATATAAATTGAGGAATAATTAATTACCGGGTGAAGTTAATATAATAAATCTCGACAGCACTATAATCTCGGTAAAGACATGAGCATACATTTATTTGGCAGCTGCATTGCATGCCCTCCAGTGTTGAACCGAGCAGAGCAGTGGATCGTGTGGGCTGATAATAAAATATTCAAATTTGTTAAATTGTATCATGACTGAACTGATCGCATCCGTTCTGGCTTTACTTGGCTTCAGCTGCACTCGTTATACCGGACTGGATAAATAATTGGAGCCAATTTTGGAACATTAATGCACTTTTACCAAACGTGCTGCCTCGGCGTAAAGTCTATTATATTATTACATTGCGAATTGCGAGAGAGAATTGTGAATACTTGCCTTGCTTGCGGATTCCGATTCGGATTCGCAATGTTATATTGTGGGTTTGAATGTGACAATAATACTTGGCCTACATTGAAATTGAATATTTGACAAGGTAAATTAATTAAATTAGGTAAACGACAAACAGATTCATCGTGCAAGTACTTCGTGCCAAAGGATTATTATACCATAGTTCGTACAAAAGTTGCCTAATGCATGCGAATACTAAACATACACACGTAGGCTTATGTACAATACATACATGCTTAATACATAGTTGCTTTGACATTTCAATTGTGTTCTCCGACCTTGCCCATGACGATTTTTAATCCGTTGCGATGGGAAATTAAGCTAGCAATTCAACAACATGGCTATAGTAATTTAATGATTGGTTAACGTAAATAATTATCAACTGATAAGCTCATGTCTTGAATGTCATACCTAAGTCTTGTATAAGCATCAGTTGGTAATTAAAAAGCACTTAGAGAAATTGAATTAATGAATATTCATAGGAATTTATGATTTTCATCGAGCAATTAATCAAAAGAAGCATTTCTCCATCTAAGTATTAGAGTTTCTAATAGAAAAAAACTAATCACGTGCAAAACGAGTGCATCGTAACAACAAGGAAAACTACTTGCAAGTATAATAAATTCGCTGCAGGCCTGCTGTTTGTTCAATGCTTCTACTATTGTACATATATCACATCACATCCAAGCAATGAGCGTAGTTTCCAAGCAGGCGGCAGCTATCAATAAAGGTGTAGGTACATATGCTGAAAAGTGTTAAGTGTTAAAAGAAAGGCAAATCAAACTTAACCGCCATAGGTGTTTCGTTCTCAATCACATTCACATGAACAATTCAATTGAACAACGCAAGGTCAAGGTAATCTACAATATGAAATTCACTTCATATCACCAACTGACTGACATTTATGCGTGTTTTAGCCGACGGTGGCTGAGGAAAATCCAACGTTTATATCTATCTGTTCTGTTCTGTTCTGTTATCATTGAATAACGCCATTTATCTCTCGCATAAAGCGAAGTGTATGTAGGTACACATATTATCTGTGCAGTAAATATAAAACCAATTGTGTGCAATTCATGAACAGACGTATACATATTGTACTAATGCATGGCATTGCATTGCATTGGATTGCGTATGAACTGAACCCAGAACACACGCTCTGTGCGCGTTACAATGATTTACATTAAAATTAATTCCAATTGCGGTTTATTTTACCCGTTGCATCACATTATTGTCTGCAATCTAGACCTCCACGTGTGCGCATTGAATGATAACAATATTCCACTTTGCATTCGTTTTTTTAGTTTTGTTAATTGGTTTCTTTTTTTCTCGCATAATACTTTGCAGTTTTAATCATGTAAATGCTGCAAACAAAGGCTTTGATCAAATTGATACGAAAAACTAAACGCGGTCTACATTTTATTCGCAGTTCAGTTGATGCAATGTGGTTTGCTTTAAATCAGACCGTTGCGCGTTGTGTTGTGTTGTGTTCTGTTATTGTGTTTGTTGTGTTGTGCCAGCAGTAAAATTGAATTGCAATTTCAAAGTTTGCGATTGGCAAACTTGGCCAGCCACGGCCAAGCCGCGGTGGTAATGTATCGACAACGCATTAAATGTGTGGCAATCGCATCTCTTGCCACGCCGATACCGTTCGATTTGAACTGAATTTGCTCGTGAGCTAACCTATAGAGTAGAGCACAATGCGCAAACGCAAGCGCACATCGACAGACAGCCCCGTAGCATTGTTTATACATGATTAAACAACAGAAAGTGCAGTGTGCAATCGTGCACCATTGCCGACTCTGTTAGGTAATCTTCCACGGGCGGGTGTTGCAATTGCAATCTGGCAAAAGTTACCTACAACGCAAACTATACGTATCGTATCGTATGTAAAATGCGAGAGGAGCGTTTCATAAATTATGTATTGATGCGTCATGCCATGTTTTCATTGCTAAATTTGTTATTACACATGCAAGAGTGCGCCGAAAATTCGCTCAATGCTCAAGTTTATTGTAGGTGTTTCAATTGACGCATGCTGTCAGAACGTAGTTATCCCGGTGAAACGCGAGCCTATTAATTACTATATTAAGGACACGCGTGCTTATCGTGATAGCACAATAAATCCTCGGCTTGCGCCTGTGCCTGCGAGTGCGCGTTCGCATTGCTGATGCGAAACAATGGCAAATCGCTGATTTGTTGTACAAATGTGTGTTTGCGTAAAAGCGATATGCGCAGTCGTATGCCTGGCAAGACATGTGCTTGTTGTGATAAACTTGGATAAGAGGATCATTTTCATTCCATATTCAATTATTTATGGTCTTTTACCTTTAACTTTAAGTGCATATCTACATTACATTAACATTAAATAATATCCTGACGAAGGAAAGTGAAAAATGAGCACGCGTTTAATCCTATTCTATTCTAATTGTTACTTAATTAAGTTTTACTGTTAATTAATTAACAATAAAGTATGTATTAATGGCTTGTTGGCACGGAAACTTACATTACAGTGCATTTCTGTGCGCTGCAGATGATATAAAGTCGATAATTTCCCAGCAGATCTTTCACTTGAGAAATTATAATGGCTTGTGTTATGGTTGAATAATTAAATGCACAGACTTGTTACTTGCTGCTGCGCTGGCGCTGCGTAAGATGCAACTCGAATTCCATAGGAAGGACAGAATGGAACTGGAACTTTGAATCCCTAACGGTATTGAAATAATAACACGAATTTCAAGCCAAAGCTAAAACCTGAAGCAGTAGCAGGTATAGTATCACATCTCTTCTTGTACAGTAAGGTGTTAACTACATACTTACAACGTGCATACGTACAAGAAAAAAGGCTTTGTTCGCGTTCCTCTTCGTTCTGGGTTCCCAGCTTGTTAGATCGAGGTGAGAGCAGAACACCTCGGAGGGAAAGGAATTTCGAGCTTGAGCTTGAGTTTGGTTTAAGTTTGGAGTTTCGTTTGTGCAAGCAGCTAGGTGCCCATTACAGGCGTATCTCACTTGCTCGATCTGAAGCGCGTGTAATCGGTGCAATCAGCGGCTAAATGTTTGCGCAGCGAAATTGCCTCCACTGCTCTGCTCTGCTCTGCTGTACAGTGACTTGCTGGACTCGGTGGATGCCTAGATGAATGCGAATGTAAACTAGTTGAGGCGCGATCGAAATTATTCGCGAGAGTCTCAAGGACGAAAAAGCTGGTGAAGACTTGACCCACTTGTGGAATTAGCTATACTCACCTCACTCTTGTAACATAACTGATGACGCATTTCATAGTTATGTAAAATTCTTCGGCACAATGAAAAATTTACCAGCACGCAAAAGCAAAAGCAACTTTCGAAATGATAAAAGTTCTCTTCGTTTCGTTTCAATTTCAACCGAGCGTAATGTATCGTAACCTAACCGAAGGTAAAGTAAAGTAACGAGCAAACAAAATACGCCAATCCGTTACGCTTCTTGTTTCCTTCTTCTTATCATTCGAATCGTATCATGCAGTTTGATTTTTTGCTTGGATGCACACTCAAATCAGGTCGAACATTGAACATATCTGAGTGTATCGACTGTTGTTAACCAATTTGCCAAGTAACTATACTTGTTTTTCGATTCAATTTTGGATAAAAATAACTCGTAAATTGTCATTATTGTATGTATTTGTAGTAATCTCTTATATCTGTAAGTGTCACGCGTCCGCGTACACAGGACATGGTGATAATATTTGCTGATACCATGCAAATGCGATGAGAAGTAGGTACATTCAGGCACCATTGTGGCTATATTTAAAAGAATCCATACAAATGCAAATATTTGTATTAGAAGTGGTTATGTTTCCGGTAAGCGAATGATGGAAAACAATGTTGAGTTCAGATTAGGCTGGGTTTTGTCTTGATAAGGATAAGTATGTAAGTATGTACAAGTAAATAAGTGTCATCTTGACACTTTCTTAATTATAAATATACATATCTATGTGTGTACTGAGGCACAGATAAACATAGACAGAGATTGTTTCAAATGTACGTAACAGTTAATGAGATTTTGTAGGTGAAATATGTACGTAATCAAGACGATTTTTAATTAGATTCCTAGACATGTAATATTTGCGTTTGATTCGATGTGTAAACCGGAAGGAACGTCTGCTTACTTACGCGCGGAGGCAGATAATGGGAGAGAATCTAGAGTAGGAGCTAAAGTTTCTCAGGTAAATGAACGCTGCGTAATAGAGTTGCTATCGCTATTAAATGTGCATTCACAGCACACAGCAGTGCCAGGCTAGACGAATGAGCGGAAAACAAACAGACGATGGCAAGAGAAGCAAATTCTCTGCAAGGTGTTCATTGCCTTGCCATCCGATTCTCTTTTTGTTTATACTTTCGTTCATATTGTTGACTTGTTGACTTGCTTCTAATTGACTTTAATTGCTGGCTTTCAATAAATTTAATTTTCATTTATATACAATTATACGGTGATATTTTTGCTTGATGTTCTTTCTAAGTGATTTAATATTTCACTTAATTTCACCTTTCTTAAGAAATTGCTGGGCTGACTGACTACCTGTGTGTAAGCTCAGACCAGGCGGGTGTGCTTTGCTTTGACCTGACCATAAAAATTCAAACGCACCAACAACAAACACATTATACTCTTTAATATCAGACCGGACCGGACTTCGTGGATTTCGGAAAGCACAGAACCTTAAATATTGTAGTGTAGATTGTGTTTAGCAAGAATAGGTCTTCTTCAGTCAGGGCGGCATTCTTTTCATCGTGGATGGTTGAGTCGCAATGAACAGATTTATATTCAGTTTTACGCTGAACTTCTGTGAGTGAAGCCCAACAAAGTGAGGTTACAACTGGTATTCACAGGACTTATCATCACAGGAAAATTGTTGGATGTTTTAAAGCCTAAACAAAAACAAGTTCTGAAATTCGCTTAAAATTAAGATTAAAGGTAAAGCTTCATGTGATTTACGCAAAATGTGGCACACAATGTGTAGGTGTTAAGATGTGGCGCTATCTCAAAATCAGCTGTTTGTTGTGTGGGCTTTCTTCGCTCTTCCTCAAATGTCAGAGGGTGAACTCGCGCCCACTCTCTATTACTTTCAATGAACCGAAACTCAACGACCCTTGGATCAGTTCTTCAGCATTAATTAATTTCCTATTTCTATTTTTGTTCCAGGTGAGTTCAGATCAAGTTCATTTTCTTCGGTGTCCTCCCTTATCAATGGTGTGAGTAAGTTATTGTTGGTTTTGGTGTCAGATCAAATGAAACGAAATATAATTAATTGAAAAACACTCATGGGCCATAAACTGCGAAGGCGCGTGTGAGAAAAATAAGACAAACGTGTGAGTGCTCTGCTCCCGCTCGCTGACGATTTACGCCGAGATTTGCGCGCTCTTTCAAACGGAATGGAGAGCAATTTAATTTCCTGTGGATGATCTTCCATTTCTCCCTTCATCCACGTCGCTGGAGTACCTTTCTCTCGCCGCAGCATCGCATTCCTCATCGACTCCTAGCTCTGGCTCTGGCTCTCTGTTTTCGTTGCACACTTACTTTCCCTTGCGACTCGACTCTTGATGTTTCAACATTTCAGCTCTGCCACCGGCGGCGCTCGCTTGACATTTTATGATGGATTAATTCATTGCACCGTTACAGTGAGCGCCAGCAGCTTGGTTTCTCTTTCGCATCAATTTCATTTATTATCTGCTTCAAATCCGCTCCAAACATTTACATAGCGGCTATTTATTTTATAGTCGGGGTGACATTATAAAGACGTTAAGGAGGCGTTAATGAGCAGCAACTATTTTCTTTGCAATACCTAGAAATGGAATAAAAATTAATTCGTTAATTAAATTCTACGCTTGAATAATTTAAACCCGCTTTCTGCGTCAGTATTTCAGTCGTTTCAGCATTTATGCCTTTTCGGCTTCGTTTTCATTAACCGGGCATTTAAATTTCGCATGACAAGGACGAGCCGGAAGTTCAGTGGCGGCATCCGTGGCAAGCTAGCAAGCAAGCAGTTACTTCTCTTTCTGGCAAAGCTCCTGCTCCTGAAATGGAACACACAATCGCGCACTGATCGTTGATGAATCCAAACTCTACGCCCTCTTGGCCGATATAAGCGCGGGCGCGAGTGGGTGAGCCAGAGCGAGAAGGGCGACATTCAAATGCGATCAATGCTTGTCTCTGCCCCAGCAAGTCCAACTTTGTTCAACATCGTGCGCCACGTGCGCACTCTTTCCGCCTCGCATGCCCTTTGCACGTGCGAGGCGAGACGGAGAATTAGCGGTGTGCTTCTGATGGTGAGTGGCAGCAGGAGCTTTCTCTGCTCCTGCTTCCCGGTTCGAATCTACACGTGCATTGGCAGCGGCGATGCTGCTTCCGTCGTATAAATATCTAATGCGCGTAGGTACGTACCTACATGTTGCCTTCTTCGAGGCAACAATAAGGCAAATGCAAAAGGACGAGAAAAGCAAAATACTACATGCATGCAGCTCGCATCCGCGATAATGAATATAACTGAACAAGTTTTCCAACTACGTGATGCACTTTCTCTCTCTTTACTCCACTTTGCAGTAGATACGCAGAAAGATATTGATGTGTGGGTTGCTCATATAAGTTTAAGGACACTTCGATACACATTCAGGTCAAAGTTGTGTGAGATGTGTTAACATCCAATATCTTAAGGCAATTGTTCGGTCTTGCTTGCTCCCTGGAGAGCTTGGCGGAGAAAGACGAGGAGAGAGGCACCCTGAAGAAGGGAGAATTTAAGGTGAACTTGCAGTAAATGACAGGAGAGATGTTCTAGAACATGGAACCAGGCAGATACACAGCCGCACAAAGTCACTGCGGGGAAATGTTTACGCCTGGTGGTGTTCGTGTTGGTGGTGGATGAGAGGATGCTCAGGGCAGATGGGGCAGCAGGCAGCTGGATGTAAAGTGGCCGCTGGAACGGTCTCTCTGCTCCGCAAACCAAATTACTTTGAAACTTTGCAACGGGCGATGCCGGAATGGAAGCTTCTAAGTAATATGTTAACTAATTTTCATATTTGGAGAATTACGCGTTTGACAACCCAAAGCCAAAGCCGGTGAAGTGAAGTGAAGTGAAGTAAAGTTGAAGTTGAACGAAACCAACACCTACCCATCGAGGAAAAGAAGACGCCAGAAGAAGACACGCCGCAATTCTGAATATTCATTGCCTGATTATAACGAAAGCACTTTCTAATTGGGTTACAAATTAATTAATGCGCGGGTGCAATCCTAATTGATTATCGATATTTAACGCCGACTGACGAGTGATTAATTACTCGACTTCATTTACTTGACCTTATCTTCTTGTTTTTATTTGGAGGTTAGGTGAGGTTGGGTAATTGAGGAGATGATTGAAAAGGAAGGATATCTTGAGCGTGAGCTTGGCAATTGAGCAATGGATAGTTTATGATAAGATACTTAAATTATCAGTTCGTCTTCAAACAGCCTAAGGCAGGCAGGACGTAGGAGGGCGAAAATACGCATTCGCGTGGAGGAAATCCACAAGGGAAGAAGAAGTTTCTCGAGCGGAAAGATTGGCGTGCAGTTCGTAACCGTCCATTGACGATGACGACTTCTCTCCTCTTCGGCAAATACGAAAGGAAATCTGGAAAATCTGTTTTCCCCTTTTATTGCGTTTATGCGCGCGTTGTATGTCATCCCTTTTAGGTTTCTTTATAGCTCTATCTCTGTATCCTCAACATATTCCTCATGTTTTTTCACCTTTCAACCAACAAAACTCGAACTGGAAGTGGACCAGAGTTCGGTTTTCCTTATGCATTTCTTTTCCTTTTGGATGAAAAATACCATTCTTGGCTTAGATTACATCAGAAAATAACGACACAAAGGGTAGGAAGTCGCTATTACACCAAAGCCTGCTTGGTTTCTCGGAGTGTTTTTGATATATTAGTTGTGTTTACGATAGGGTAGGGTAAGCAGACATCAAGGAGATATGGATTTTTTGATATTCATTGCGCATTGTTGCCTGGTCGGCTAGTGATGGCGATGAATATCTTACATTTGCGTTAACTGAACTCGCACTTTCTCTTTCTTTCGTTTCTCGTTCTTTCGAGAATATTCATGTTGGCTTGGCTTGGCTTGCAAAGTCGTCGACGAATGTCAGTTCACTCACGTGTACATATGTATAAATACGACTGGGAAGGAACATGAATTCGCACTGAAGGTCTCCAGCTAAACCGTAAGAAAACGATGGGAGACGGGCGTACGGGCGTATATAGCGAAGAAAGCAATCTATTTTCGTGTTTTATTTATGCCATGCCTTCGTTCTGTCATTCGGGGCCACACTTTTCGTACTTACTATTGCTATTATGTACATATGTGTGTATTTTATTCACTCTTTAATCCCGAATATTCCGCTTGCATGTTGCATGCATGTCACTTTCCTTTCTCTTTTTGTTCTGGTTCTGCTTCTGCATTTTTGGCTCGTTCATGGCCTGGAAGTTTATGAAACTCACTGCACTCACTGCCTGTCTGTCCAAGGAGGACGAGTCTTCATAATGCCAACATTCTCTTCCACTCTCCTCTGAATGTCTGCAGGTCGCGAATGACGTCACAATTTGTACGAATACAAATTCAGGAAATAAGATGAAGTTTTTATTTTTATTCTGTATCCCAGGTCTAAAAAGTTTGCGGGCTTTGGTTAGTTTTCACATGATTGGAGTTTTCAGTTTCTGCATTCGGTTGTTTTACGTTTACGTTTACTTTTACGTGCGCATCACATCCATTGAGCAACGGCAGCGACTTTTGACAAACATTTATGAATTTCCATCTCGACTCGACTCAAGCCAACTCGAAATCAAATTGGCTTTCTTCGTGTATCCTTGCGAGGTTGTAGGTAAAAGTTTGTCACTCACTCACTCACTTACTTGCGAATTGCTTATGCAGCAGAGCTTATTACTCCTCTGGCAAAAAGTGAACTTTGCCAAACTTTAACTTTGTCCAAATAATTGACTGGATTCACTTCACAAACGAATCTCTTTGATTCCTCTTATTGTCATAATAAATATTCCACTATGATCGCAATGCAAGGCAAGCTGCAAGTCTTTGGCATTAAGTTATCCTCGCAAGTTCAGCAATAAATGTTCGAATCGAATCGTTGAAACTGTTGGGAAATTTTATCCCAACGTGGTGTGGTGTAGTGTGTTCTGCTAACAAATAAATGCAATGCGCTTTGTGTACTTGTGTATTTGCTGAAAAGGTTTCGTTCCTCGGTCTCAATAGCATCGACGTCGAGTTGGAATACAAAACGTACAGAGGAGTGGGTGTTGGTGCATCGGAAAACTTTGGAGTTTTGAAGGATAATCCCGTCCTACTCGAAGGCTCATGCTAGTGAAACTCGATTCTATCGAAATGTTACGTTTTGTCTCCCCAAACACTTCTTTTATCGGCTTTGCCACAACTAAAACCAAAAGCCAAAGCCAAATAGCGATCAGATATGAATTATTCCAGAGAGTTCTTAGTTGTAAAGTTTAGCTAATTGCAGGACGATCGCAGGAGCCAAGGCAAGGCGACGAGTGCAAAGTACATCTGATTTATTCGTGTAATTTAACGTGCTGCATTAATAATGAAGTCACATCGCATCGCTTCGGCGCTAGCATTGGAGGCGGCGAGTGCAAGTGCCGGTCGTTTGCCATCCGGGCATGGGCACTCCTTTCATTCCGACGCAGCGTGGCGGCGACGGGTGCATACGGGGAATTGGTTTGGATGCAACTCGAGAGCTGTACCAGCCGGCGGCGACTCGACTCGTTGCTCCTGAAATTAATAAAGTCGATTTGCTCCTGGGGGGATTTACCCAACGTGCTGACAGCGCACCGCGTTCGACGCACATATTTTTCCGCTCGTTTTTCATTTCCTACGCTTTCGTCTTCGACACATTCGACAAGGACAAAGTCACAGTTTGGACTTAAAATGCAACAAGAGTTTAACTAACAAGCGTCATAAATTAATCGTGTATTAAAGTATGTATTTCGTTGAAAGTTTCCAATTGCGAGAAAGGAGGATGTGGTCCTTGAAAGTTTTTCCCAAACCAAAATTTAAATTTCATGAGGGCCTTTCTTCTTCGCGGGACAAATCTCTAACGAAATGACTTCTAACAAGCAATTCACTTACATACAGGGTCTTCATTAAGCAACCCCCAAACGATTTCGGCAGTCGCCGTTTTGGGCAAGCCAAGAACCAAGAAGTGGCGAAGTAGGCACCACAAGTATTCGGGGAGTCGTAATGTTCGCGCGTAACAATGCAGGACGCCTGGAGGATTTCTTGCACTCGCAGCACGTTTGCACGTTAATGGCTGGCGACGGCGCTTGCCAACACATTATCCTTAATTGTATTCGACCAATGGCACCGCCGACATAATATTATCCGGAGTGTGAAATTACAATTTAATGTGATAAAGGGATTTCGCCTGTGGCAAATGGGGTGTGCATGCTCATGCTCATGCGCAAGGGTTTGTGTTCCCGTGTCTGTCCCTGTTCCTGGGCGAGAATGCAACATCATCCCTTGCCTTGCCTGGCTAGGCCTGGCCTAATAATTTAATTGTCCTGATCATATGTCGATAACCACAAGGCATTTGACGGGATCAGGATCGCGATCATAACCTAACAGTTCACAAGTGACAAAGCGACACAACACAACATGACACGACCCGCCTTATTCAGGTGGATTTATAGTGTTGTGTGGTGTAAAATGAATCTCAATGCATCACCATGCACTGTGCTCATTTTTTACATCATTCCAGTAGAATTAATTCAGTCACGTTGCCCATTTTTCTTTGCTTTATCGTATCGTCGGGGGCGCGCGCTGACTTTTTCTTTGTTTGTTTGGCACCAGCATGTCATTGACATTATACGTGAGTGTGTGCTGTATGTGGGATGAGTTCCACCTTATACTGCCGCCTCCAGCACCAGCGCAAGCGCCTGAACAGCGGATGCTCGATAAGGATAACGTTCTACAAAACATATAAGTTTATAAGTTATGTAGGTCTCGTATTATATCAAAAGCATATCGAGCCGTGTTGGTGAGGAGGTGGGTGGCGGAGACTCGGTGGCGGCAATGACACGGTCGCTCGTATACGTATGTATGTATTTAGCAGGGGGTGGGTGAAGAAGGCGTCTGCAGTGTTCAACTGTATGTGCACACAGAGCGCAGAAAAAATGTATAAATAATTTAACACCAGTGACAAAGTGTATGACGGCCGAAGCTGAAGCTGAAGCCGAAGCCGCCACAACCACAAGCATCGCCTCACTGTGCGCTTGCGCTTGTGCTTTTCGTGTTCGCGTGACACGCATTTGTAAATGATTTATGTACGAGCGCCTTCGTCCTTGGAGTTCTTCTTTCTTCCTTGCTTGCGCTCGTTCATACTCGTTTGCGCCACTATCACATATTATCAATTCACTTATAAATGAGTGCTGCCTGTTTGCTTTGAAATACACCTACCGCTGGTCACTTTTTCTTTCCAAGTCGCGTCGATGATATTGAATGTCGTAAGTACGAGTACTTTTTGTAGTAGGAGTTTCGAGAATTGTTAAAGCGAATTGTCGCTTGACATGCGTACTTACATATATTCCAAGGGTCGTTCAGTGCGGCTACATAAAACGTGCTCCGGGGGTGGGTTTTCGTTCGCGCTCGCGTTGCGGCTGTAAATCCTCGACTCGTCCGCTTCTGCCGCCGCCGTCGCCTGCGTGAATACGTCGCACAAATTCGCACACATGCTCTGCCTGTGCCCGGCTGGCCCACATAAATTTATGTACGTACACCAGAAATGCCGAAATGGAGGTCCTGCTTACTGCGAATAGAGGACAAATATAGACATGTATGCGGGAACTCGAGGATAAAACGCTCGCTCACTCGCTCCCTCCCTCATGCATTCAGTGACTCTGACATTATGTGTGGTAGTGTTGTGTAATTCGCCCGCAATGTGCCACAACCTCCGGACTTTTATGTTATAGTCCTTATTTTCCAACTTGTCCGCTCTATCTTAGTCCCAACCTATTTCAATTTCGGGGCTGGCGTTGCATTTTCACGCCGGAGCCGCGCGCCGCAAAGCTATTCATTCG
Organism: Aleochara bilineata; assembly: GCA_003054995.1. Lineage (NCBI taxonomy): Eukaryota > Metazoa > Arthropoda > Insecta > Coleoptera > Staphylinidae > Aleochara > Aleochara bilineata. The sequence continues at coordinate 42,979 of NBZA01001774.1, forward strand.
GCATTCAGCATTCTTTCGCATGATATTTTATTAAATATACCACAGCGCACTGTGGCGCGGCGCGGTTATTAACACTGTTGTTTTCCACACACCACCAACATTCATTATTAACGTACGAGTATTATTCAGACTTGCAGACAATTCCACGCGAGACTTGCATAGAATTCAACAAGTCTAGAATATTCTAGAATCCATACGCGTGTAATAACTTTCCATTTTATTCACTTTGTTATGTATGGACGTTGTTGTGGTTGTTCCATTCAATTGTTAATTTAATTGAAAGCAATTTATATGCACAACTTTGATAAGTATTATAAAACATTATCAATTAATTATTTAATTGCATATCATTATGAAATAAATACTTAGCTGATTCTTAATGTAAAGGAGTTTCTAGAAGTTTCTACAAAGAAATGTCTTTACAATAAGCAATTATGGGAACAGATAACCTAACCTGGGAATTAATAGAGCATTAAATCGCAGGTTGTTAGTTGTTTGTTGTCAAAGGAAAAGAAATGAAGTTGCGGTTTTTGCTAGCTTGCTGACACCACACTATATATAGGTATAGCTTGTCTAACGCTATATTGCGATTTGAAAAATATCTTCAAGTGGGCTCTTGAGCGGACTAGGGTCGAACCCCAATA